>JABFPB010000303.1:0-44021 GCA_022817645.1 Ceratoteleas bidentatus
ATGGTCCGCAAATCAACATTTGATCACTACTTTTTGTTTAATTAACGAAACATTGCTTTCGCGCCAAACCGCCGATTGGAACTTGCTCTTTGCTTGAGACATCACCTTAAGATCAAGGTTGAGAAACATACATTAAAACTTTCCACGAATTCTGTTGATTGCCACTGTGAGAAATCGAAATTCCCCCGTGTTGTGTACGATATTTTTCCTTACGAGGGAACGGGAAGCCTGCGATTTCGCCCGTCAGGGCGGGAATGTGGGTATTCCTGCCCTGAGTGAGGAAAACAGTATTAACCTTTGTTCCAAAGAGTTTAGTAATTTTGATGATTTCTGTTCTTATGTCCTCAGTTTACCCAAAAGTTTGGTAAAATTGTCAGATCTTTTTTTCCGTGTACGAAAGATTTTTTGGCATGGAACGAAGCTCTGGTCACAATATATATCTTCTCTTCACTATTTTCTTTTGAAACTGGTGTCAAAAATCCAAAATCCCCATAGATTTTGAGAAATCCAAAGTGGTGATATTTTTATACGCCAGATATAAAAGCTTTCTATCTATGATAAGCTGTGAAAAATCATTAAGTGATTCTATGAATTTTCATAGCTACTCATGCTTTGTGATTTGTCATGGCACTTCTATGATTTTTCTGTTGCAAAAACCACAATGATTCAGAAAGACACTTTTGTTCTGCGAAATGCTGTGTACACTTGTCGGGAATCGGCTATTTCCCTCCCTAGTTGCGTAATATACTATTCTTTGCAGAAATACGGTATGTTTCCACTCAGCTAATGTAGCAATATTTCACAAATTGAATATTGTATTCCCGATTATGTGCAAATTAAACATGATTATTTATACGATTTTTATAATCTAAAATGTAAATAAAATGTATAATATAAATTAAAAATACCGTCCTACAAATTGTAATGAGATAATTTTTTAATTGTTGAATACATCGGATCCTAGAGCGGCCTTTTATTTTCGTATTATATGAAAAAGGATATTTCATATGAAAAAAATTACATTTTACATTATAAAGATACTCCATATTATTAGATTTTACATTACATTTTCCACTTCACAAAAATACTTTAATAATTTTTTATATGACGTATTGTGAGGTGAAATGTATCGAAGCCGATTTTCTTATTGCGTGTTCAATTTTAATGAAAATATAAACTATTTCCAGATATAACTAATTTATTAAATTTAATGTGTTAAATAAGATACTAAGTATAATTTTAATGTACCAACAAATAATATTAGTTTAACTTTCTTGTATTTATAAATTTAGTTTATAAAAGTATGTTAAATTTCAAATTTGATTAGATTGATGTAAACAACTGACACGCAATTACCTACGTGATATTAACGTGATATTAACTTAATCGAATTAATCGCCAATCTAATTTTTGTTTCAATACATCAACGAAATAATTTAATTCGACTTAAATTACTCTGCTGATTTTTAAATTGCTTTAATTTAATGAATCCGGGCGTCTTTCAATCGGACTCGGAAATGTGTCTTATACTAATTCATTCCACCATTAATTGCTATAAATGTATCAACTAATCTTGTAAATTAAAAATTTTACAAAGTTATTGAGATTATAAAAGATTGTAATCTGAAATCTTGCAGCTAACTTCGTAAGCAATTAACATTCAAATGATCGTTTCAGCTTTCATATCGCATTATCCAATTCTTTATCTGTGTACAAATATAGCTTCATATGTCACAAAATGGAATCTTTTTTCCACGTGTTATTCAATTATGTCAAAACACTTACATTTTGTTTGAAAACAAACAAATTTACCTAATTCTTTTTCATTAATCCATCCCTGAAGCACAATTGTTTGTAATACAGGAAACTAACTACTGAAAAATCAAATGAACGTTAAAATTATCATCAATAATTGAAACTATATCATAAAGATTAATATAAGAAACTAATTGTAATTGTTATAAAAATTGATATTTCGAAAACTGCACACGTAAGTATCTTTAAACCTTAATTTTCTATCGGCACATACAATTTTAAGACATAAAATTAACCTTAAAATTAACAACTACTACAAATTGTTCGTTAATTAAAAAATTGTTCGTTATCGAATTAAACATAGCGGGAGAAGGTAGATTTTTTAAGGAATGTGAGTAATTTTCAGATTTTTCAATAACAATATCTCTAATGTACATAATTATGTTACTTTTCGATCTTACTTCCCTGTAAAAAATATTTTTCAATCTTCAAGCGTATAACAGACAAATATACACACAGTTGCATTTATACGATAAATGCAACTTTTCTTCTGGAAACGAAGTGTCTTCCATGACTGTACGAAATTTCACTTGAAGTTCGTCAGAAAAATGTGCCATAGTTACAATTATTTCTGATCATTTTAACGCATACATGACTTTTCAGTGGCGAGTTCCCCTAATGAAATTCGTCAATGAATCTATTTAAAATAGAACGAAAATTCCTTGCAATTTTAATGACCTTATGCATTTAACATGCATTCTTATGAAAAAGTGACATTAACTGGCTAATCACCCAAAAAATAGAACAAATTATTGATAAAGCGGTAGCTGTAACAATGTCATAATTTTCCAAGGTGTATTACATTTTAGAAATTATTACAAGGAAAATATAAATTAATAAAACATACTGCACTTGGTTACAATAGTTGAATTCCAATATCTAAAAGACATAATTATGCGTAGAAAATCTTACCTCAGTATCACAAAAAATAAAAAAACACATAAACGAAAGAATATTCGTATACAAATTACAACCATAAATTCATATTCAAATTCATTTAAATTTGCCAGTTTAACACCACTTTTCTCTACTCATGTCATTGCAAATAAGACATAACCTATAACATTAGACAAAGACAAGCCCAGTATCGGCGAGTAACATTAAATAATATTCTCAGAAAATTTCTGGACATTATAATATTTTCAGCATATTCGAAAAATATTATTAAATCAAATTATACTGAATGTGTATAGACACCCTTAATACACCGAACGAAAAGTTTAAAACATGATCTAAAAAAAAGTTTAAAACAAATTCTCTTTATCTTTTTTTTCAAACAAATTATTACTAAAGAAAAAAGTAACTAAACTAACAAAATTATTAACATCCGCTACGATCTCTTACCCAAAACGTGATTCGGCGTCGTCGAGAGTAGCCGCGAGACGGTGAAGTCCTGGGGCGCGTGCGAGTTGGTGACCTGTGTGACGATCACCGAAGAGTTCGCGGAGTTTTCCGCGTTCGAATTCAGCATGTTCGACCTGGAGAGTCGCGCGTCCGTCGCTGCTCCTCGCGTGGACAGTTGCTACTGGGATTTCACGTCGCGCAACGTCCCCGTTACGTCATTATTTTCGAAGCACAGCCGATGATCTACTCGTCAGGTGTGTGGGTCGTTGTTTTGAAACAATACATCGCTCGGGCCATCGTATCGTCCGCGGCTCTAAATTGGACAGAGAAAAACGCTTGCGTAACTGGGGAGCCGTTTGAAATCGTCGAGTCAAAGAACGGCGTCCGCGGGCGCACTTTTCGGATCTCTTCCGGCGATAAATTCTCGCTCCTGCTTGAGCTCAAGTGCCCTTTCCTGCGCGCGAAATTGCGATTAGATTGCCTGCCCTTCGGCCACACGCAGCGCCTAATCGACATTTGTTATGGGACCACGTTCTTTTGCGGATCAACGTGAGAAAAGTAGGACGAACATAGGTGATTTCATCATTCACCAAATTGTATACAATTATATACAATTTCGAGGTGGAAAGGCGTACAAAGAAGTGAGAACGTGTTGAAGGCACAAAACAATATTAAATTCCAGATAGAACATCAATTTGACATGCATCTAATATATGTATAATATATGTATATACCCATATAGACATGGAATCCATGTGGATTCCACGTAGAGGAACATTCGGACGTAGATTCGACGTGGAATCCAAGTCGAATCTACGTGTTTTAGAGGTGTGTCTGTTAGGGTATCTGTTTTATGTATGAATGTCCATCGGGGATCATTTAATAACTTTTTTCACTGATATTTCATTGAAAATGTTTTAACATTTAATTTGTTTGAATATTATTTACAAATGTTGTAATGCATTCTAAAATGTTTTAAAATGTTCTAGTACTGTTTCGTGTCTCTTCAAAATGTTCCGATTGATGGAGAATTCGAAAAGAATTGACACTTAGTTCAATTTCCGAGAAATCATTTTTGTATTTTTGAATGTTCATATTTCGTAAAATGTTATAAATGGGTTGATATTTTTTGAGCATAGTTTGCCTTGAGAAATCTTAACAAAACGCTTCAGGCTTTCCAGGCTTGATTATGTAACGCGGCAAATCGTCGCGCGTTTAATGGAATATTAATTGACGTAAATTTAGACTTTTTAAAGAATATTTCATCGGTATTTATATTTAATGTTGTTAATCTATGTCGCGCATGATACTGTCGATTTTACGGTTCGTCACAATTTTACGAATCATCACAATTATTTCACGCAATTAATTACCTGCGAAATAATATTATTGGTTTCATTAGATTAATTTTGTCGGCAAACTTCTTACCTCATCGATTACAACGAGCGAAATAATTACATTATAAATATTTTAAATATCAACGTTGATATTAGTTTCGAGAAATATTATTCAACATTATATTCGTGTACTATAATACATTGTCGAAATAATGTCATTTACTTGGAACTTATTAGATGTGTTTTTTACATGCTTTCAGAATAATGGAATTGAATAATATCGGTGATATTATAACGTGATGACCAAAAACCGATCACAGAATGAACTTTGGAAATATTTTTTGTTTTTTGTAAAAACAAAAAAATTACATTAAGTTATCTATCTATTTAATTCTGCGTCGAGCCTTTGCAGGTGAGTTGGCAGAAATATTCACTAATAAATATATGAAACATTACACTAAGTAGTTTTATTGACGTAAAAAAAAGAATGTAGATACAACGAAATGCTATTCAGATGGATGTGTTGCGCATGTGCAGTACATTACCGAAACTGAAACTTAATTATTATATTAATTTACCATCATAAACAAATTTAACGAAATGTATTTTGTAAAAGCGATGTAGATGTACGTGCAAACTAACAGGAATACTTCACTTGTAATTATTATTTGAATAATAACGCAGCATTTAACATAAAATTGGCTATATAACATATTTTGGTCCACGCCATTATAAAAGGGCAACATATTTATTAGTGTTTGAGTAACTGATTGACATAATAATCAAAAGCAAACCCGCACGAATATTAGAACTGTGACGTATCCATTTTTCAATGCTGTTTCAATTTGTCATTCAACTTTTGTCTTATTATATCTAAATGCAATGACATCGAAAAAGAAACAGTAAACAAATAAACTTCTGTAAATTGTCCTTTATCATTGTTTCTGTTTTTTATTAACGCACAGCACTTGAAGAAACATCACCACAAGAAACTCATAGTGGGGCGTCTTCAAAATGTTAACACATGTCTAACAGCTCATTAAGTTCCACGCGGAAAACTGTCTAATATAAATTTTATAAATCTCTTTCTCAGCATCGAAACATCCAAAAAGTTGAAACCCGCACTCAAAAAGTTTTTTTTTATTTCAGAAAAGCGCGCAAATTAATATTCCTATACTTCTCAATTTTTTGTACCTTCAATCGTACAATCCAAAGTGATACTTTGCACTGATCGCTGACACCAGTTCTAAATTCCAGAGTTTTCAGTATTTCCAGTGATTCACAGCAATGATCAGTGAACGATCTCTTCATCAAGTTTTTCCACTCAATACCTTGAATCCACCACTACTTTCTTTTCAAAACTCGAAAACAATAAACATTCAAAGTCTCGTTGAGAAAAAGAACTCTTCTGTGCATTTTTAGAACACTTTAGCTGTTCCAATGTTCTCGCACGAAAAAAATGTATTCGCAAAATATATGTAAAAATGTATACGAATATATTTTGGCAAAAAGTTACATATTGTTTATATATTCATACAATATAAATGAATAAATATCTACACAAATATATAATTACACATATGTCAAATATATTTTTACATACTTTATATACATTTACAAGAAATAAACGATGAACTATATCAAAATATATAAAAACTATTTTTTGGGCAAAAAGTTACGTATTTGCAAATATATTTTGTGAATATATTTTTTCCAAACCTTTCAAACCAGAAAAGTAAAAAAAATACTTACAAAACAGTCAAGTTCCCGGTAACAGTCTAATACAAATATACAGCTCGTTCGTTGTTGACAGGTTCCTCGGTCCCAAGTTGGACCACCCGAAGACTTCTTAGTGGACACTTTTGCCGGCGCAGGATCAACAGTTAGTGTCGGCCCGTCCAGTGGACACTCCAGACACGAAATTCCGCGGCTCCGGGTGACGGAGTGTCACGTGCCCGGTGGCGGCGCACTTTTGGCGGGAACTCGCGACACTTTCAAACAATTGCCGGGGGGTTCGAACGCGCGGGGAACGCTCGCGTGACGGCACCTTGGGCGCGCTCTCGGACAGCGGCACAGCGCGTTTTCCTTGCCCGCTGTAACGATCGCACTTGTTCGACGAATGCAAATGAGTTTGGCCCGCTAATTTGTTATTACGCGAGCGATACTGGCATCGATGTACACATGTTCGCGCATGCACACACATTTACGAATCGCGCGTCGAAAAACAGAAAAGCCCTCTGGCGCTCAACAATATATTATTTTACGACTAATTGAATTATTTCAATCGTAATTAAATTATTCACGGCGGGGGGCTTTATTGGAAGGGTTATAATAGGACGCGGAGTGGGGCGCGGGGGAGGGGGGGGGGGGTTGTTGGGGTGAGGGGGTGACCGAATGACAGAGATCGACGCGAAGATAAAAAGAGAGCGGCCCATCAAGGAGTACCGCTGCCCCGCGGGGTTGAGGGGGGCGGCGGAAATTTATTTGCGTGCGCGCATATCTCGTCGCGATTTTCGCGTGGTCCGCGCTAAAGAGGCAGCATGCCAACTGAGTTACGCGAGTTAAGACGTACATAAGCAGAAGCTGAGAGGCCTTTTCCCTCTCAACACTTTGCGAGCACGCGACAAATAGAGCGTTTTAAGAGTGGGTGGAGATTTCGGCCTGGCTCCACCTTCATTTACCGCTTATTGGCCTCAAATGAACGTTTGTTTTTAGTTTTCGTGAAGCCTCGAGAGCGGTGGCGGACGAAATTTTTTTGGACCGCGGTGCGGGTAGTTGTCTACGCGGAATTTTGACTTCCGCTTAACCTGTCGCGCGCGCTTTTTCGGGCGGGTCAAAGAATGTGGACAATATAAAAACAATGGGATTAAAACTGGAACGGTAGGATATTTTTGGTACCCCTAATACGTTGTGGAGGGACATAAAAGACACCAACATATAATCGTGACTTTGGCCGAGAGTTTATTGAAATATTCGAAGAAAAATAAAAAAATGTTCAAACAAAAAGAAACCCGGAAATCCGCAGACATTTTGTTTTATAACGTTACTGTCATTTTTGCATTTTTTTCGAAAAGGGGTAAGTTAAAGCTTGCTAAGTTGAAGAATAAAACTGTGTAGAGCCTCTTCTTGTGCACTGAAAAAAAGTATATTTATTTTTGTCTCTGCAGTTGGAGTTTATCTGTATTTTTCCAATATTTTTGGGGAACTTTCAAAACAAATGCACACTTGGAGAAAATTCTAGTAGCCGTTACTATTTTTTTTGTAACTATTACTAGAAAAATGTGACAAAACGCACTTTGCCTTCTTCACTAAAGTTTTTGTAACTGTTACCAAAAACTTTGGATATACCATTCCAGAGTTTTGATAGGAATTATTGTAAGTTACAAAAACTCTAGCAAAGAAAGCAAAATTCGTTTTGTCACATTTATCCCAGGAAATTTCTCTCAGCGCAGTAAACATCAATGGTACCGCTGAATGAAGTTTTAAGTCAATTTTATATTTTAAGTCCATTTTTCATTTTACAAAATGGCGTCGAAGTAAAAGATGGCATTTTTAATTAGCGGATGATTTTCTGAAAAAACAAAAACTACCTAACCGGTTTCATTGGTTGTTTGTGTCCCTTCAAATAAATTTTATTAGCTACGGTTGGAACCTTTAAAAACATTTATTTTGTCATTATTTCGATTGTTTGTTATTCCTAAACCAGAAAATTATATGGTCAATTTTGGCCACTTTTATTCAGAAGGCCATCATTTTGAAAATAAATGTAAAAAGTATACCTTTTGTAGGTTCCAATCAAAGCCAACAAAATTTATGTGAAGGGAGACAAACAACCAAAGAAAACGCGCGGTAGTTTTTTCAGAAAATTATCCGCCAGTTGCAAATGCACTATTTTACTTCGTGCAATATTATCTTCGATACCATTTTGTAAAATGAAAAATGGACTAAAAAATAAAAATTGGCCTAAAACTTCCTTCAATACACACTAAAAAAGGAAACTTGATTCAAGTATATTTCACTTGAATCAAGAATATAATATTCTCAAAAATATTGGGAATATATTTCACTTCGTTTAAGTGAAATATGCTTCATTGAAGTAGACATATGATAGTTTCAAGTAAAATATGCTTGCTTGGAACTAAAATATACTTCCTTCAAGAATATCTCATCCAAGAATATAATATACTTGGAAACAGTCAGATTTTTTTTCAGAGTACACATTGTTGGGTACTATATTTGTTGTGAAAGTTCCGCCCAAAAATATTAAAAAATACCTCAAATTCTGTGCTATAGACACGAATAACCCCTTACTGATGCATATAACTTTATATGCATCAGTTTTTTAATATATATTAAAAAAGTCCCCTTTTACATACCGCAAATCGTATACAGGGAACTGTTTTGATTCCAGGTCTCTTTCTTGCGTGCATTTGCTCTGAAGCTGGGCACCACATGAACTTAGGGAATGGACGGAGCGATAAATCGAGGTGCCCCCGTAATTGTCACGTCATTAAATGTCCCCTCTATATCGTTCTAGGGTTAAAGTCAATCCAAAAGAATTGGACTACAGAAATGTCAATGAACTATTCGCAGACTGGAATAGAAAACTGGATACACTGGAACCTCTGTCCTTTAAGCCTCTGTCCAAGGTTTCTAATTCTAGTCTTCTATAGAAATAGGCTGAAAATTGCTTTGGTTGTGGAATCAAAATGGATTGAAAAGAATAAGCATCTGAAGTAAGATTATTTTAATTTCTTTAATTATTTTAAATGAACTTTATTAATCAATCACAACGTTTTAACAATGTAGTTGTAGATGATATCCGAACGTTTTTTTGGCGTATCTGTAAAAATAGTATTTTTATGTAGAAGTAAAATTAGAGGTAAAAATAAATACAATTATAGCTGCAGTCATACACTGTTAAAAATCTTATAGACATCTGATTGTCAAGACCGGAATCTCACTGTAAAAACTCCGCAACGTTAAACGTCTTAATTAAGACACTCGGTGTCTTATTTAAGACGTTTAGTATCTTACTTAAGACGCTTAGGTGTCTTATTTAAGACGCTCAGCATCTTAGATAAGACGTTTAGTGTCTTAACTAAGTCGCCAAGTGTCTTAAATAAGACGCCTAAGGACTTTTCCCAGTTTTTGCAATGTGTATGCTTAGCCAAGCAAATGTATGTTTGCATAAACCGTACTGGGTGTAATAATACAGGTATGGTCGCTGCAATCGAGTCAGTTTTTTCAGTGTAGTCTCAAAATTAAGATTATTAACTTCACTCGGTTGTCACTGAATAACCTCCTGAAAACATACTCTCGCCTCAATAAATTTAAAATAGTTAACTTTCAAAATTACACTTTTAACACAAGCTCTTATGAAGAATATTTTGGCACAGAGGAAAACTGGGATGAAAACCTTAAAAGTTCGTTGAAATGCCTATCACACGTAAAAACTTTATAAACATGTAATTTGATGTAAAATGATTTACGTTTCTGCATTTTCTTATAAAAAAGTGGAATTTTCGTTATGTCGTTCATATTTTGATAGTACACAGTTCGAAATAAATGCATTTCTTAATGGTTCATTCAAAAATAAGTAAAGATAAAACTATTTTAAGATCTTTTTGGTAACTTTTCGCTTTTTATTAATTTTTTTTACATCAATGGTTGCTGATTTGATTAGTTTTTGTTCTGACTAGCGTCTGTGATGACCGAACTCTTTTTAACATTGAGATCAACGTTGCTGGAACTAAAATTATTTTTTGCGCTGTATAATGTTTATTGTATAATATCCATTTTCTCCGCAAAATGAAACGGGTTATGTGTAATAACAGGATACGAGTATAAACACAAAACAACATTTAAAAATAACTACGACGTGTTTAAGGTCAGAATGATTGTCTCAGTAAATGTAGGTCTCTAAATTTAATCTGAAAACGCTGTATTGTTACTGTGGCACCGCTTCCTCTTGCTCTTCAATTTTCCAGTAAACGCCCTTTAAAACACCCCGAATTTGCAGTTCTTTACAGTGCAATAATTTTCCGCCATTTAGTCGAATATCACGTAACTTTTATCTCAGTGTGGGCAGCCAACCAGTCGCTTTTTGACTCAAGCGACAATTCGACGGAATATCGTGAAAATTGCGAGGTATGTTTTCCAATTTATTAATGCTCGCTGCGACAAAGCGGCTGCTTATCAAAATCAACAGCGACTCCCTTTCTCGGCTTTGATGTCGCTCGTTTTCGAATATCATTTTCCGCGCTGAGGTGATATTTCGGCGCAAATATGCCCCATACGTCAAAACACGCCGGCGCGGCGCAGTCGTGTAACGCTGAGTGAAAAGAAGCTTTTAAGAGCGCGAAGTTTCCTTCATATTACGCAGCGTGTCGCTAAATGCGTGTTTTGAAGTGGGACATATTTTTGCGCCGCGTTTTCTTCCGTGCAAAAATTCCGCTTTTGTTTTATCGCGCGCGCAAGAAGCGATAATTGATATCATCATTTGCGGTGCGTCAAGCGAAACGCTTGGCTGGCAGCGGTGACGCAAAAAATGCTAATTACGCTTTTATCATTCGTCAAAAAACGCATATTAATTAAGACCGGCGTTTGATCGCGGCCGATAATACGCGCGCGAATTTGTCCCTTAAGTTTCGCGCGTCATTCATTCCGCTTTGTCGCACTTGCGACGGTACATCGTTATCACGGGTTTTGCAGCAAAAATGGCTCCACTTTATTAAAAAAAACCTCGCTCCGGATTTGTCGGCAAACACCGTCGAACGTGCAGGTCCGTTCGACGCAAAATTGTCCGCCATTAATTCGGCCGGCCGGTTTTGTGTCGAAAATCCGCGGCGTCCTGAGAAAATGCGCGCTTCTGTCCACCGCCGGCAATTTGTCTTGGCGTAATAAGTTGCGCTTTTTGTCGCGTCGCAAATCGAACGCAATTTATAAATAGTTTGCGAATGGTTATTGGAAATCGCAGGCGGCCAATTTGTTAACAGACGGCATTACTTGTTGACAGTCGTTTATGTACGTTTTTCGGGCGCGCGCATCCGATGATGGATGTCGGAAAAAGAGACGAATCCCACGGAACGCGGCAAGCAAACGGGTCGCAATCCCGCGAAATCGCCCGCCGGGATTAGGCGCGCTCGCATATTTATGCGCATCAATATTAGCCGTACGGGTTATCAGCGTTGGCAAACACCGGCCGGCAAATGGGTATCGTTTTCGGCGCTGGCGGGCGCGCGACTAATGTCTATCCGGAGATTGGAATGCGTGCATTTGCGCGGGAAGAAAAGACTTTTCGCCGAGTTCTCGGCCATTGTGACGCGCGCGCACAAAAGTGCGCGGCCGTAAAATTCTGAATAATACAACGCGTCGGCACATAGACGGCTAAGAAAATAAATTCCTCGCGAAACTTTTTGCCGCGACGCGCCCTCCTAACGTGCTGCATAATGAGATAAATTGAAACGCGAAACTTTTGTTTTCCGTTCGCAGTCGGCCTGACCGGCATCCCTTTCAATGGCTCCGCTCGGATGTCATCTCCTTTTTCCGTTTGCGATATTTTATGCATAAGGCGGAAATGATGATTACCTCGAGATTCGAGTAAATCCAATTACGTGCAATTAAGCACAATTCATTCGCTGCGCGCGCTTTGTACGCCGAGTTGTAGCAAATTGAATTTAACTGTGAACAAAGTCGATGGAAAAATCGAGCGTTGTAGTGCACCGAAACAAATCGGGATTAATTGGGAGAAATTAATCGGGGAGAATACTGCGGACAAGCGGAATTTGATTGCGTCGAGTGGAGAGAGTGACTTGAAGGAATTCGGGTCTGATTGAATCGGAATTAATGGATTTTCGATGGTTTGGAGATTGCAGGAAAAAGGGCAGCGACGAGGTTGATCATTTGCAAGACATTAGTCGTGATTGTTATTGCAAACTTTGTTTTGGGGCGGCTCGTTGTTACGGACTAATTACAGTCGCGCGAGTATCTTATCAATCATTTTGACTATCAGCTGAAAGTTTATTGCAGTAGTGTCTCTCCGCGAAACGCCAAATTACACTGATTAATAATCTATCAAAAAGGCCTTTGCGAGCGGAAATGTTCTTACAAAATGTTGTCGCGACTATGTTAAGCTGATCACTTACAAAACGGATTCAATCGGTTTGAGCTAATGAAAATTTCGGCTAAGTGAGATTTTCGTGTGGGAGCGAAAAATTCGTTAAAGAAATAGAAAAGGGAATTATTTTAATTTCAATTTGTTTAATGTTCGTAATGGCGAAAGCAGCGCTGACGCTTGCATTGCGAAACGAAAGCAGTCCGGTATTCATTTTAATACACATTTTTTTGCACGCGCAGAATTCGCATTTTCAGGTGAATTTTGCATTTCTGCGAGAAGGAAAGACGTGGCCTTTCAATTCCGGGCGAAGACGTGCGCTTTTCGCTTTTGATATTTCGCGTTTAAAAAATTACTGTATTTCCTTGCAGCGGGTTATCATTTTATCGAGGTCTTTTGAAAATCCTGATAAGTTGTAATGCTAAGAAAAATGTCAGTGGGTGAATGAGAAGCAAACGTAATCTTTTTTCACGTCGACGTTAAACGTTTTTACTACACGTTTAAAAAAACGTGTATTAAAAGTGATACCCTAAAATATGGATAGTTATGTAAAAGTCGTTTACAATTTTATAATGAAAACAGCGAGACGCGAGGACAAAGAACTTCACCCGGTTTGAGAACATGATAACAAAGACGCGGATAAAAATTGTTTACCCTTCTTTGTCTTCCACGTAACAAATCTAATCGATGCAATATTTCATCTTAACATATTTATCCCGGGAATAGAGTTTACAGGAAGATAAAGTAACAGGAAGATTTTAGTGGATTTTTTTCCCTGGCATATTAATTTATAAAATAAAAATCAACGAACATAGTTGTTGTTCTGATATAGAAGCTGTACTGCAGCTGCATCGATTAAACAGCGTGAGTGAGGAATGAGAATAAATTTGCCAAGAAAAAATATCTGTCTGGAATGCTCGTTGAACCTCGGTGTTGAGTTCAGAAGGTCGGATTAACTTGACGCTCATGTAACGTTTTGAGCTTTAGTCTTGTTGTTTTCATCGGGTCAATGCGAAAAACGTTGATAACTAATATATACTGTCGGTTTCCGATTTCCGATCGCTAAAGCTGTTTTCTGTGTTACTTTTATTTCTGGGCATTCATTTTAATACCAAATTGTGCTTGAAACGAATGAACTGCTTTCAATAAAAAATATATAAATGAATAAATAACCAGGTTACTTTTTTGGCGAAAAGCACACGTCTCCTCGAAATCAGGTTTGACTCGGTATATTTATAGGAAAGTCGAATTATACTATCTAATATAACAGTGTACAATCTACATAACTATTTCGTCGAGCAGATATAATTCAGTTTACGAAATCTCAATCCACTTTCGTAAATCTCGATATTTTGTTCCCTCCCATTTCTTCTACGTGCATCCTAATCCGATTTAACGATGCATTGTAGAAATAATCAAAGAATCAATAGATAAGCATAACTCATCTAATATCTAGATGGTACACTTTCGTTGGGCCAATGCAACGCCGAAAGAAGCAACGAAAAACTCGAATGATAACGAAAATTGCATAGGTTATTTGATCAGCAGCGAATATACTGCCAGAGCCGGTCGTTACTGTTTTAAAGCTAATCTAAATCTAAATCAAGTTCAGTCGGGTGGCAGTTGGACAGCGGCAATTTTAAAAAGGTAGACAAGCAACGCAATCACACGTAATGCTTCGAAATTTAAGTGAAAATTGCATAAAGTATATTCACGTTTAAAACCGGTCGATTTCAAATTGAAACTCAGCCCATGACAATATTCGATTACGATTTACATTATCCGCGAAACGAATGAAACACCGGACAAATTTTATTTGGTTTTATATTATAGTCAATCAAGCGGAATGGAACAGTCGCTCAACTAAATTGATAAATAGTACGAGAAAACAGCCGTTGTTTGTATTCAAATAATGCCATTTTATCGAACTTAACCTCTCGTGGAGGTTATGTTTCAATTGTTTCGATATCTCATATCATTCTCGACAATTCAGACGTTTTGTGAATTATATTCGAGACTTCGTAAATATTTTTGCCTGACATAAACGCTTTCGCACTCCTGCGACTGTCTTTTTTAATTGCCAGAGAAGCTTCGTTATAAAAATATTTTTTACGCGAATTTACTGCGCCTTAAATAACGGATGCGGGGCACTTGGCGACGTTATTAATTTTCGTCTGCGCGATGATAAAAACAAATAACTTAAGGGACTCGAGTGTTCTCCTCGTAAAAGGACGAAGCGAGGATTGGACAAAGACCCGACGAGAATGAAGTTTGAAATGCATGATTCGGACATGTGCGAGAGTGTCTCTAGTAACGAACATTTCGTTACGATTGCGCGGCACGATGTGGCCGAAAATTAACAAAAAATTGTGCGACGTTCCTTTTTTATTGGGTCAATCGGTGTTTTTACAGATATCGTGCTTGGAAGTTATAATGAAAATAATTACACAAAAAGTTGGCGCACTAAAAACTTGCGCGACAGTTCGTGTGGTGAGAATTCTTGCAGACTGTATATTAAGCTTTTCGCGGGAATCTTTTTTTCCGGAGTTTCGACATTTTGCCAGTTGCTGATAGCTGTGTTCGGAATTGCCGTTGTTCGATCGCGTCGAATCGTCTTTAATGAATGAACCGGGAGCGACCGGACAGCCGAGTGCTTTTTTCGCGGTGCAATTGCAAAGTTAATTTTGCAGTTTCATTAACGAAATCCTTAACTAATCACTGCAACTTTATATTACGGACTTGATTATACGACAAAGTTCGTTTAACGAACCAATTTTCTCAACGCGGACGACAATTTCTTTCGCTGTTTTTGCCCCCCAGCGTTTACTTTTGGGGCGACTTTAAGTAATTGAATTACAAAATTTAAATATCTTATTGTTTACATTTTGTCGGAGCCCGAAGTGGATAGACGTGTCCTGGAAATGGGTTTCCTGATGTCAGGGGACTGAAATTCAAATCACGGCGCACACAGTTTTGCGCCAATTTTCGCGAAAGCCCGCGTCATTTGGACGAAAACGGCGTTTTAATTATTTCAAAACATTTTTCTTCCCAATCTCAGAAGCCCATTCGCGTCCGCCGCCAGATTCACACTTTTCCCGAGACTTTCGTCCGACCTATCCATGCCAGCTCGTCCCCGCCAACACCCAGCAGCGAATTTCGCCCGAGACCTCCGTTTTTCTAACACGCTTCGAGTGTCCGGACGCAATAAGGGGACTTGTCGTCGAGATCCGGGGAATTAAAAATCAGCGCGCCGAAGGGGCGCAATTGTCTTAAAACACGCCCACCAACTCGACCAACGAGCGGCGCATTTCGCAAAATGCTGCGCTCCGTCGGGCCGTCGATCGAATTTTATTTCTCGTTCTCCGCGGGACGCTGCTCGAGCCGTCGCAAAGGCCAACTTTCTAATTGAACTTGCAATCGAATCAAGCCGAAACGAGGATTCGCCTTGCGACCATCAAATTCAAATCATTTCCCTACATTTGCTGCCGCGCGACGCCCGGCGCATATTGCACAATTTTTTGCACAAACACTGCATTTGCATGCATCTGCATATATTTGCGCTAATTTGCATATATTTCCACGCATTTGCATTTCAACGACTATTGTATACGCATATGTCTCTCTATAGTTTATAACATTACACTTGCGGCTTCAAGCGCGCCCCGGGCGAAAAAAGGCTCGACGTACGAACAACGCGCGGCGCGCAAACCGCGAAACGATAACGGCCCAATCCGTCGAAATAGTTGCGAATTGGCCGGCGCGAAGAGTTCGCCGGGAAATTCGCAAACACTCGCAATCCGCGCGTGTTTGGCGAAAACTGTTGGCTCGCCTTTCCCGGCGATGCACAGAAATGCACACAAACTTTGGTCGATGCACAAAACGCTCACTCCGAGTGGAAAATCCTTGACGAAAGTCGAACGCAATCGTCCGACTTTCGCGTCCGACGGCGCGGCGAATCGTCCGTCGTTCCACTTGCAGTCGGCGCCCGGTTATTCCTCACTCGCGATCGGCTGCGATTTGCACGATAAAGCCGTGCCGCGGTCGGAATTAAGCGTTCCGCCGGGCGGGACGTTGACGTGCAAGATTGAGCGGTATAACGCGGCACGTGAACCTGGAATAAGAATCGGATAAATAAAAGCGCGGAGGCGTGGCGAAAAAGTTGGCGAGCGACGAGAATGGATTTCGAGTGAGCGCCCGCCCGAGCATTATTGTGATGAAAATGCTTCGCGAAAATTCGTTAAGTTGGCTCGCCACCCAACCGAGAAAATCGGTTGCAAGTACGAATCGGTTCGCCCGCACTCTCCTTTCATCTCCAAAAAACCTCAAATTCCTCCCCACTTTTCACTCCCCCAAGTCGGGTTCCATCCAGTTTCCACCACCACAATTCAGACGCCGATTTCACAGCGCAACCGATCGGCCGAAAAACCGATCGGCGATCGGTTTCCCGACTCACCCGCGAAAAGCAAACTCAGCGTGAGCAGCACGCCCCTCATTTTGGTTTGGGCCATCAAGTGTCCGCAGGCCGCATCGTCCGCCGATCGTCCGGCCGATCTCATGAGATCGCGCGCACCTTGCGCCGCATGCTCACTCGGGCGCCGCCGATCGCTCGGCCGGGCTCTCCGCGACTGTCGGCCCGCGAACTCCGCGCAACTCCGCAGGTGGACGAGACGCGCTGCGCGACACGACGACGCGCGCTCCAACCGGGACGTCGGCACACTGACGTCCCAAGATTCGGCGGGGCGATATTCGTCCAGGACCGATATACCTAATATCGGAAGCGAGGATGGAAAGCGGAAGTCGAACGCAAACGCGCGCGCATGCGCCGCGCGTTCGAGCGAGCGCACAGCCCGGCCGGCGGTATCGCGGCTTTCTCGTTTCCCGTCTAATGCCGGGCATTAGCGGGACACTTTAAGTCGCGCTGCTCGCCGCGCCGATGATCCTCTTACACTCGGCCGACGCGCAAAAATACTAAGCCGATAAGAGGCTGACCCAAGGACCTAGAGTGTCGCGCTTTATCTCGGCGCGCGAGATGTTTGAGTGTTGTTTATGTATGGGAGGGGAGGGGAGGGGTGTTTTTGGGAGGGGAGAGATTTTTATCGGCTACGCGGAGATGGATGGATGTTGGCGATGGAAGTAGCTTTCTGTTTGGTTATGCAGAAATAAAGGGAAAAGGCGTTCGGTTTTCGAGCTAGTTATACTGAGAAGCTGGAGGAAAATACATATTGATACTTCGAGGTGATATTTCAGCGGCGCGATGTCACATTGTAAGCCGTAAGCAATGGCTGAGGACATTTGGGTATGAAGTGTCTTGAATTGTTTGTTAGGTTATTTCTATATTTCATGTTTGTGGACGTAGTGGATTTCCGAATTTCGTTGGAGATAGCAATGCGATTTTTGCGCAGCCCAAAATGGAATGTGGAAAGGGTGAGGCGAAAAAGTGGAGGCCGAATTTTGGCGATTTTTTGCACGATGTTATTCACAGTCAATGTCTTGTATTTTTCAGCGGCACAATGCCCGACAGATGACGCGAACATTTGTTTTGTTGATTTTGCGAAGCGGACTAATGAAAAAGACATGATCGATGGGTTCCGGAGGTTGCCGGGGAATCTTCGGACAGTTGCGAGTAGCAATTTGCTTGATCAAGTTGCGCCTCCTTTTTTCGTTTTTAATCCAACTTAATTAGCGCGACCCCTGCAATCACGGGAGCTCAATTGGTCGCCACGGGACTTGGGCAATCGAGTCCGAAAAGCCGCGAACTGATCCGAAAACTAAATGTATCCGAAAACTGATCCAATTCCAGATGCCGGGCAAAAACTGCGGAAAAATAATAACGATTCAATATCGGAAACCGATTTCCAACGAATCTTACCCGCTCGTAGTTTCACGTCTGACTTGCGCGACCAACTTTTATCAGATAAATGCAAACATGTTCCTCGTCGGGTCCGACTGACTAAAGTCAACGGGATCATCGGCCTTAATGCGCTAAGTCACATTTAGGCAAATGGGATTCCGCATGGCCATAATTCCGCCGAACTTGAATTCGCCCGATCCGGCACTGCCTTTTTAATCGCCCGCAGATTATTGGGCCAATGAGTCAGCTGATTCGGTTCGTTTAGTTGCTCGATCTAATTTATTTACGAATACATCATTCCAGCACCCTGTAAAATCAATCCGCACCATTAAATTTCGAGCCACTGTCTAATCCCGTATCTGGCTGGCACATAATTCGCATTGAGCAGATATACGGCAAACCGAACACAGCTACCTAGAAGCCTAATTCCATTTGTGCTAGTAAGTTGTAATGAAGCTCCGAACACTTTCGAATACCGCGAAATTCGTTCCATTACATATCGAATATCCGATCGGTTCGGGTACAACCAGCCTCGTTGACAGATTGCTGGGAAGAAAAGTTGAATCTAATCGAATATTTTAAAGGTTTCCCCAACTCGATTTGTAGGGAGAAGGCAAAGTTCTCGATGATTGATATTTCGAATGTCGCGCGTTATTCATTTGTGTCAAGAATTTCGTTAGGCAAAGGTTGTCTGTGAATTTCCCCGGAAAAAAGGAACTTCGCGATACTTTTGTTTACAGCGCCACGCTATCGTGTTAAATATTGTAGCCGAGCAAAAACAGCTCGCGATGGAATTTAACAAAAAAAGACTCGAAATGGTCGAGCAGAGTGGCGCGGATGGGATCGATAAAAATTAGATGAAAATAAACTAAATTTGCGTAAAACTGCGACGGTTTTTATTAGCAACGCTGTCTATCCGTTCTCGGATGGAAAATTAATGAAAATGATTAAATTACGACACGACAGACGGGACGTTTTCTTACGTTTTGTTGAGAATTTTTTGCGACGAACAAATGCAGAAACGACGAGGTATTAAAAAATAAAATTATCGATTCGTTGCAAGCGCTTTAATAACTTCTCCGCGCTGGGTCAAAATGCTACTGTTTCGTGGGCCATTTGTATGCATTAAGTCTAGTTACAATAAAAATAAGTTGTTGGAAATAAATAAAATTGACGTAGTAGTGCTGCGGCAAAAAATACCGCACTTTTCCCTTTTCTCTTTCATTGAATAATACGAACAAAGCACAGTGACGCTCGCCTATACAAACTTAGGTGTAACACGTGTTCTCAATTCGCAACTCAATGATCATACTTTTTCGATAAATAAGCCACGATAGATCGGCAGTTTCGTAAAAAAAGTTTTCCACGAATTATCAGACACCTCTTTCACGTCGTATTTTGGACTTGGCGAATAAATGCCGATGACATGTTTGAAATTCACAAACAGCGCAAGTTGGGATAAACTCATAAAAAGTTATGATGTTGTAAAAATGACGAAGAAGCTTAGCAGGAATTCGTCAAATTATTCATGTTCAAACAAACGTTGCTTTCGATCATTTTAATATTAAAATTCCGATTAATTAGACAAATACTATAAATATTTTACTGGAATTATATGAGTTTAATTTTGGAAAAGAATTTCTTTACACGAGAAGTATCAGTGTAAAACGTGATATATTTTGCAACAACGTTATATTTTATCCTCGGCTGGGAAAGTTGTCGACAATTTTTAAAATAAAGGGCTCTATATAAAGGAATTTATATATCGGGCGCGAAGCGAAGCTGATAACAAATATATTAATAGTTTAAAAGTCTCTTAGAAAAACTCCGATGTAAATACTCGTTGCTCGCGTAAATCCGAAAAAGCTGGACTGAATCCACCGAGGTTGTTTTGCGGCTTCTTAGAAACAAAGTTTGATTATTTTTCATAAGTTATCAGGCGGAGCTATCGCAATTTGTATCACTTGTAATCTCAAGAATTTCAGACATCGGACATTGTATTACCGTAAAACTAATTTGTACGCTTAACAAAGTTACCCTTTTATTTCAGTTCCTCGGAATTGCGTTAACGGCAGAAATCGTATTACCTTAAGTGTAATCTTCTTTAAAAAATAATTTTCTTGTTACAAGTTCCCGATTTTTAAGGCCGCGGTGTAATGCATTTAATCCGCGGCATTTGCACAGCAATCGCTTCTCCCGCGTAATCCAAATCAGACAGTTATCAACACACTTTTAATATAATCTATGTTACCAAAGTTAACTTTAATCTTCACCCGACCTGCCCCAACTAATCCCGACTAAACAATCAGATTAATCACACCGCTGAAACTCCGTGTCCCTAAATATCATCCCGCTGAAAGTATCTCGTGTAAAATCTCGTGCCACGTCCCGCTCTATATAACAACAAGCCACAATAACATTTTCGCCCAACAATTCTTGCCAGCGAACCCAATGCAAATATTTTCACGGCAGAGATCGGGGGTTTTACGCGTAGGATGTTCCGGGGGGAAAATCTATTTACGAGCAAGAAAATGCATCTTAAATGCGTTTGTAAAAGGATGCGCGCGTTCGTAAGTATGAGTGGAGCCCAATGAGGCGGAGTGGCGGCTGCTCGAAAAACAGAAGGGAAATAGTACGCTGGATTTGTGGATTGACCCGATTTCCTATCCGCCTTCCTTCCACCTTTCTTTTTCGCCTGTTTTGTTATCAACTGACAAGTCCAAGCTGACTTTGGGATTTTCGTTTCCTGCCAGTGATCGGGTGCATTTCCCGAACTACCATAATTCATTTAAATGCAAACATTCGATCCAAGTAACGCAAACGCGCTCAAATGAGAACGCGACGTTATTTTGACGCGACGAATTCGATCACGTTGAAGCGAGTCCTACGAGGATAAGCGCGGATTTTGCGGGAAATTCGAAAAAAATGCGAAGCCCCGAAGAGTCGGCGGAACGATCCTCGAAGACGAATTCGCGTGATATTAAAAGTGCTCGGTGATTATAGGCAGAAACGTATGGAGCGCTGGCCCCGCTGAATCCATATTTATGCCTTATGGGAAAATTGCAAATTTCCGCTTACTGGAATAAAATAACCCGACGGTCGTTATCACGCAAACCCAATAAAATACGTAGTCTCCTTAAAGGCGATCCTTCCCCCTTTCGCCACTGCAGCCGAGAATTCGGAAGTTGTTCAATCTTATCTGCTCTTCGCTTTTCCCTTTACCATCACTTTTCGTCTTTAAGTCCATTGGAGCATCATTTCCGCTTGTTTCTTCGAATGCAAGAAACGTGATTCTGACCACTGTCACCGAACGCCTCGACTGGGAACCCCCCCACGTTCCATTTACTCCATTTCACCTTTTCCCGAAATGTACATTAAACGATTGAATGAAGCAAGTAAATTGGAAATTACGAAATTTAATTAGATGGTGGGAAATAAAACGAGGAGGCGGAACGACGTAACGGATCTTTTAATGCTGCAGGGCAAAGTTTATTTGACATTGGCATCGGTAAACAATTTCGTTGATTAGTTATTAAATAATTTATAGCGGGTTTGTTGAATGCAAATCGGTTACTTCCACTGATTGACGCCGCAATTAAATTGCGACTAATGTCGGTTTTCGGGGATAATAATAATCAGCGGTATTCAGAGGAAGTTGATGAAACCTTAGCTGGCTTGTAAGCCCGGAGAAATAATATATAGAAGATACAATCAAGTCTGTCAAAATTAGAGCCAAAATGGATATTCCTTAGTGATTCAAGTGCGGTAATGTAAATGATCAATCTAAAGTAACACTTTAGTATTTTGGGAACGCAGAGGTGTAGAATAATTAGAATCTTTGCACTTTTTACCTCAGTCTAGAAATGTCTTTCTTTTTTCGGTAGATTTATTTGAGGTTAATTTCGTATACACCTGGCGAAAAGAAACGAAAAGGTAGAGGAAGAATTAGTGTTTGTAAGTTTCTCTACAACTTAGGCACATCAGCATGAGTCGACTCGAAAAGTATGTTGACTTCATTCATGTCGCGCAACACAAGCTTTAGAATCGTAAGTTACGCCAAACTTGTCTGATCCTGCTCCATCAAGTGTAATCTTTGGTAGTGGCCTTTATGGTAAAAAACACTTTCCGCTGCGGCCATTGTTCGAGAATTCTTTTCACCGCTGGCTACCAAATTAACCACTGTGTTGTACACCATTTCACCAATTGTGGAGGCTCCTTCAAGTCATTCATCGCTTTTAAAATGGAACCCGGAAAAGTGTTAACGAAAATAGATGTGGTTTAAAGGGTTTTTATTTGACTAGTTGACATTCATTGCGACACTAAAGAAGCAACACTCGATGTCGAAATATTATTTCGCTGTTTATGAAGTCGAGCGAGCGACCGTTATAGCAAAGTTTCGTCCGGCGAAACGTTGTTATCGCCGCTGCGCCAAATTCGATTGCACTACTAGAGCGGCGAATTGTGCTGGATTTTTTTAAATTAGCGCATTCGTTACTTGACGGAAATCGAAGCATTCAAATTAATAATCAAGAGAAACTGACTTAACGGTTTATTGATTTTTACAGCAATTAAAACAGATGCTATATCTTTACTCGTTTATTACGTCATGCATATCATATCAATCAATGCCGAGTTGTAAATGTCAGGTAAAATCATAAGAAGAGGATATTTTGATTGAAGTCTTTATCATTTATATTTTTATGTCGTCAAAATGGTGGAGCAATGTGTAATCTTTATTATTTTTCTCACAATGTTTCTTCACAAAATATAGTCTTCTATATGCTAACTATTAACGATAAGAATAATCCGGTAACCGTAAGTGGATTGCGGTTAATGGCCAACTAAAAACGTCATAATCGATAAAAATATCGGTTTGAGAATCTGTCCTCTCACGGTTACCGGATTTCCTCTCATACGTATTTTGAATGGATATTCCACTTACCGTTACCGGATTCCATTCCCGATGAGTTACAATTTTGTAGAGTAAATGTTTGAAATATAAAGTTTGCTTCCTTGAAAATTTTAATGGAAGGTTTTCCGGTAAATAATGTATGTCAATCATGACAACTTTCTAAATTTTCCATTAAATGAATATACGATAACGTGTTTCCAATTAGTCTCGAATAAATAATTAATATATTCCGCTAGAGTAAAACTTTAGCAGCACAATTGTATGTTTACCAATTACACTGATTCCGTAGTCAATTGTTTAAAATTACTTTCATCCATTGAACTGAAAGAAATAATTAACGATTTTCCGGTGTACTAGTGCAGCTTTATATTATACTGTATTAACAAAAAAGAGTGCTATTGATTGTGAGCAAACAAATATAAATAAATAGTTTAAATCCTATATTTTAACCTCAACGTAAATGAGTTTATAGCAGTAAATGATTCTATAGTAGTTTGATGAGATACATTTTGTAATCGTATACTGCCCTTTTTAGCGATAGGATTTATCGCCAAACTTCTGTAACACCGATTGCGTCGTCTGCTTACGCCGGTCAACATTTCGAGAGAACGTTCAGTCGCCCGACTTCGTAAAAACGATGTGCGCAGAACAGTTTTCCGGGTTTTTCAATGTTTTGTCGCGAAGTGCCGTTTCTCGGAAGTACGACGAATGAAAAGAGATGCCATAAAAGTTTTGCAAAGGAAGTATGTTGATTTTTGTAAAAGGATGAATTTTTGCTTTCGATATTAATTCGTCTTTGGATAACTCAAGATCTGCAATATTCCATTATTTTTTTATTATCATCCGCTCTTATTAAAGGACAATAAAGTGCCCATTATTTTTCGTGATTTTTATTTAAATAAAAATAATATCTTTCACGGAAATTGTCTTACATCATAACGTCAGCTAAGTACAACGTCAGATTCTTAATTTGTTTTTCAAATCTGCTAAGTTATGCCAGCAATTCTCTAAACCTATCTCTAGTTTCATCTGCGGTAACGAATCAGATTGTTTTGATATTAATGAATTTAATTAACTCATAATCTGTATGTCTCCTTAAGCGAAATTACTGTCGCGATGATCTTCAACGCGTTCGAGATGAAAGGAAGGTAAATCGGCCGTTATAAATCAACAAGAAGAGATTTTATTATAACTATTCAACTGTACAACAAACTTAAATTACTATTGCAGTCGAGCTCCGTTTATACAAACCGACACAAGCAATATAACAGCAGCCAACCAATCGATACGTTTGCGAACTTAATGGAGAAGGAGTTGCTGTTATTTTTGTAAACACCAGCGAGACCTGAAACGATTGAGAAATAGTCTTACTGACTCATCTTATCACAGTCCCGTGAAAATTATCATAGCACCCCACCTACAGATTGTATATACATTTCATGTAAGCCAGGCATGTATCAGTACACGTGTAACAGACTGTTTACACGTATTAAGTTTGTATTGCCACATTGTAATGCATATGTCACTCATCGAAAATTAATACGACATTAGGAATGTGAGCATAGTCTATTAAGTACAATTAATCCATCTGGCATTGATGTAGCATTCCGAAATAAATATCATACATCAATGTACGTCAAATACTCAATATTGGCACAGGAAAAATTGAAATGCTGCAAGTCGCCGCAGATGTCGTGTGTGCGAATCCGCTCATATTTAGCCATATGCCTGACCCATATACCATGCATGCATATACTCCATGCAACACTTGCATGGGATTCGCCGACGATTATTCTAGTACGATTCGATCGGATATTTACTTTTATCATTCGGATCTCTCGAACCGCACTGCCTGTGTCCCAAAACGGCCTTCCTCTTTGTTTGCACGTAACCAGGTATTGACAAACTGGGCGAGTCTAATCTTCCGGTAGATATCAGTTTGTTAAAATCTTGCTGGAGTTTGTTCGCGATCGGTCCTGCAAAACGAACGGCGTTCGATTAATTCACGAAAAAGTCGTTTATCATCGCAATAACGAACCTTTGAAATGGATCAGGAACTGTATGCAAGCCCCATTATGCAAAACGCGCGTTTTGCGATTATCTATCGACAACATCCATTCCGGAATGCCCATTACACCCCTGATATCCTCTAGAAACTGAGCCCTGCAATAAAAATCGATGCCACGTTAGGATTGTCTCCCAATAATTGCCATTGCACACTTGCGGTGCATCAATATCTAATCCCTTCACTTGGAGGGATATTGTACTTTCTTCCTTAAGGTGAAACATCAATCAGAAGTTACTGAATTAGTAATTTTTGAACGAACAGCGTTACGCGGCGTCATTCAAATTTTGTCATTAAGGAAAATGAATCATAATGAGCTGCATTAATTTTCTTGCTCCACTTCCAGACGTTGGTTTTGATGTGCTAAAGTTGATTGATTATCAGATATTTTTGAAACAATTTGTTATATCGAAACGAAAATCAACATTTTCTTGTTAAAAAAGTATGATTTAACTCGGATAATTTGTTCCACGTAATTGATTTGATAAAGCTCAACCAAGGTGCTCAAATAAAGTACTCAAACAAACACTTTAAACAAACAATAATTTAAGAACTCGTTAAAGTAAACTCGGCCTGCATACCTTTTTAAATTTATTATTTTAATCTTTTCATTCCGACTATTTTCTTTTTTATATTACGTACTCCTTATCTTAAGTCTCTCCATTTTCATTACTGGTAAATATCTAAATCTCGCTGACTCACACAACGAAGCGCGGCGGTTTGCGTATGTTCGCGTATTTTACGATGTCGTAGTCCGGCTCGATGTTGGCGCACGCGAATCGGTTGCCGCCGAAATCCTTGTCCAAAATGACGATCGACTTTCCCATGGCCGAAACAGGGCCTTCCAGCGGGAAATTCGGGTCCACCAAAACCCGTCTTTCCAGTCCAATGTCAATCGGACCCAATCGGGCGGAAACGTCCCCGACATCGCATCGCAGCGGCAAATCCGGGCCGCACTCTTGCTGGTACAAATCTCTCTGTGGACACAAACACATGATCGATGGCCGGGTAAAAAGGGGAAAGCGCGGCGCCGAAATGGATATTTCGGATTTATGCAAATGTGATGTTAATCTCATGCAAACGCCGAATAAGCAGTTTACACGGTAGTTAACTTGGTCGGCGTGGAAAAAATTGCAGGGATCTGTCTTCGGGCGATGAATTGCACTTAAGACAATAAGTACGATGGAAAATTTGCGCCAAGTTGGAGCAAAAAGTGCGCGCGGCGCGATGTTATTTCACTTTAAAATCTAATTTACAAAATGCGGCCGCTTAAAATTCTGACGCGAAGCCATCGCTTGCGACTTTTTATTTGGTCGCAGGGCGACGGATAGCGCATTAATTAAAATGAGGCATTACGTTAAGAGGATCTGCGAGTTGAGTGAAGTAAGGATTCCATCTGTAACCGCCGGCTACGCAGCGCGTGTCTTGCACTTTGACTGTTGCATCCACTCCAACGGGATTTACGTATATCGCCCAATTGTGGTTGCGGGTCTGCAATTTTAATTTCATTCGAGCAATTAACACTTCGGCTCTATATAATCGACGTAAGACTTAATTAAAAAGGCCAGCCGTGACAGTAATTCTAATTCGCCCACGCAATCATACTTGCGGAGCATTACGACTGCACGGAATAATTATGATTTTTGTTCGTTACGCTTAATGCATCAATTTGAGACAAGCGCGTTATTGTACATTAAAAATTTCACGTTTCATTAACGTTTCATTTAACGCGCAATCAATTAGTACTACTGAATAACTAACTAAGGGCTATTGATAAAAGATCAATGTTTTATAACGTGTTATGTCCCATGGACATAACAAGTCTGGGCGATGAATTGTTTGTTATCAATAATGTCATGCGAAATGTTGACGAATAAAACAGCTTCACTTGTGGAGCATCATTTACGAATCAAGGCAAATAGAAAACTCATGCGAAACGTGGTTCCAGTAAATACCGCTTAAGCGTTTTTAAAGCGTTCATTAAAAAGACGCTTCGCCTAAACCCGACGCAAAATTGCTTAGAGCCATGTTCCATTCGGATGGCAAATTTAAATTGTATGAATAAATCTGTAAGTCAATGTACATTAATATTCATACAAGTGCGGCGTCTAAGCGATGCCGGCGTTTTAAAAAGCGCCGGCGCAAAAATCGGGATCAAACGGCCTCGTAGCTAAATAATTTATTAATTTACCACATTGCGATCGTTCTTGCCGGGGTGTCTGAGCTTCACTTCTATAATGGTATCACTTTGGCTGCCATCGTTGTATATCAGCTGAGTCTGCAAAGCAAAGTTTTTTCGGGCATTTAAATTTGTTTGGCTGTGAGAGTCGGCAAATTGAATGCAACGGTTTTCAGCTTTTTTCCGTACCATTCTAAGGTATCCGTAAGCGTAGCCTTTGGGATGATGAAAAGATGCTATTGCTCTTAACTCTCTGGCTTCTGAAGGAGCGTAGCCTCTTTCCACAGTTGAGCACGACCATCTGGAAAGGTAATTTCCAAATTATAATTTGCTAATCGTGGAGCCTTAAATCGTTCCGAATAAAAGACTGTATTCAATCGGCTGTAATTGCTGAGTTTTAAAGTTATTATCAACGATTTGACGCTAGACGTGATTACTAAATAAAGAAAAGGGCTTCAAGTAGATCGCATTCTGGGAATAACTGTTAATTGCACGAAATTGTTAAATCCCCTTCATCCCTTCTTCGCATTTGGGAGATACATTTTAATACCAGCTGAATGCTCGCGGCGTAGGTGGGGCGCAACGGCGTACACAGCTCGAAGGAATTTTCGATAGCGGTAAGCAAGGCTAACCGAAACGAATCTTCGCCTCAAGCAAAGCCCACTTAGGCGTTATACAGATTTAATTGATTTCACGCGGATATGTAAAGCTCAGCCTATTAAATATCGAACGGTGCGAAAACCGGGCTGGCCCGGATCCGAGCGTTTAGATATTAACTTCATCGAAAATCACGGTAAAACTGAACTTTAAGGACAGAGCGAATCGCACCCGGGCGAAATCGATAATCCTCTAATTAACTCAACATTCGTTCCAAATGTTACAACTATCCGAGCGACGTTTATTCGGAACCAGCGATATCTAAAACCCGTCAAATCTAACCACTGATTCGCAATCAACTTATGGGGAAATGCCACTGCAGAAAATTTTCAAAAATTCCTTTTTTTGCATAAATGATACTTTGAAGCCTATAGAATAAGGGATTATTATCACAAAAACTATGATTTAAAACTTGAAATGCTCTTTTCTCGAAACAGTCGGGGGAAAAGATATTTCTAAAACAAATCAATTCTTCGTGAAATTTGTTTTCCGACGAAAAAATTACAGTATAAGAAATAATGCCACTCCAGAGTACAAAAATGTTTCTTTTTTGTAGTCTAGAGTGGCATTACCCCTTATGTTAGCCCTTTCATCTTGCCCGCGACATGTACAAGTGCGCAAACGTCTGATAAAATCCGTAAAAAACGTCGAACGGTTATCCGCTCGATCCGGAATACTCGTCGTCTACAATGTACAACAACAATTTGGCAATCGCAACTCGCCTTAAATTCTGCTCCTTCTTGTGTATAACAACACTCCGCCCGAGGATGCTCCGCGGTCCAAATAAAGGCAATAACGTGTCGCCGTAAGCGTCGATATATTTCCGTCTATTATCCAGCGTCCCGAATTTGCCGCTGAGATCGCCCATCTCATATTGATCTGTCGTTCCTTCTTCAGGTGGCGGCGACTCGTTCGGGTTAACATTTAACGGGTTCCAGTGGCCATAAAGCGACGTGCCTTCGCACGGGAACTCCAGGTCTATCTCGACAGGCACCTATTCAAACGCAACACATTACTTCCTCGGCATCTCTTATTCACCGTCGTCAAACGCCGCGCAAATTGTTCAAAATTCCATCACACCGTAAAACAGCCAGCGATTAATTTATCCAACCGCGGGGGCGCTGCGTCCGGCGTCGTAATTAAATGGCAGTCAACGAAATCGCGTTCAGCTCTTAAACAAATCCCGTTGTAAAGCGCCGCGCTATTAAATTTAATCGCCGAATGCTCCGGCGAGCTAAGTTGCCCGTGTTCATCATTAACAGCTGGATAAATTAATTACTGGGACCGTGCGCCACATCTAGCTCACCATGTGAACGTGATACCCGCTCATTTTTCCCGTCAAGCCCTCCAAGTTAACTTCGACATCGGTGATATCATATTCACTTTGTTGGATAAACTCGAGTTTGCCTCGAACCGACGTGCTCTCGCCATTACCGAACCAATCCTTCGCGACTGCCTTTCGACGATAAACTCCTTCGATCCTGAAAACAAAGTCGACGATAAGGCGCGCCGCTGCACTTCGCGACTAATTCGCGTCGCTTTGCAGTGACGCGCATCAAGCGCCAGGTTAATATTAGATTGCGCATCTATGCGCCGGAATGGTGAGGGGTAGCCAGCGGTTCATTTGCGCCGCGGCTTATCATATTTACAGGGAACAGGCGAGCCGCTCTCCCCGGGCTTTCGGGCCGTGGTCATCGTAAATGACCAAACTTTTGCCGAATATACTGAATGGCCCGGATAATGGCAGCGACGAGTCAGTGTACAGTTTCCGGGTCAATCGAGGTCCGTCAGCCTTCCTGCCGGCGATATCCAAAGTTCCATGACGCGTCAAGTCACCTAAACGGCAAGCGTTTATTTGGGACGTTGAACATTGTTCGGGGTGGCTCGGGTCCCATTCGATCTGCAAAGTCAGGTTGAGATGAGATTGATCTACTCTTTCTGATGGTTCAATCAAAATCCAAGGAGAATTTCGGAAGTTTAATAATGAATAAGTTTGTTTGATAGCAACCCTAGTAGAAAATGTAATGTGGCATGTCACATCAGACGTGTGTGCCTTAACAGGAATTGAAGTGGTAAACGTGATTAAAGTATTCCTGATCAAAACCATACGAGGCCCTTATGAGGTATTCCAATGAGGCATTGAGTTGAATGTAACGGTTGGAATCGGTGTGACCCTGATGTGGCATGACCTTTCAGTGGCATGCCACATCAGGACCTCATCAGGAAAAGTGGTCAGGTCCTAACCAGGTAATTTTGATGTGATTATGATATGGCAACCTGATCATGCCTTATCAGGTTTTGGTTAGGATGTCACATCACTGGATGAGGCTAACATGATCAGGTCATAATAAGACAAGCCACATCAAAATCTGGTAGTATGATATTCATATCACATTCAGTCATACATATTATGTTCCAATAGCTCGGGGACAAGTCAGACTACAAACTGAGCATCGACGGTTCAATTCTCGTCTCAGTCATTATATTTTTTCGGCACAATGTGAGTCTGATGAGGATTCCTCATCATGCCCACATCAATTCCAACCATTACACCAGTAGTCAGGGCCTGATGAGTTTCTGACCAGGTGATGTGGCATCCTGATCAGGCCCTGATCTCAGCATAATCACAAATGTTACTAGGGAAGTGGGCTAGGTATACTTTGTATGGGTTGAACACGGGTCCACTGCTGAGACATCTTCCGGTCCAATTGTAATAATCCTTGCCAGGCGGATTTTCGTGAATCATCCACCTACAAAAAAAGGGTGAAGTGAGAGTTGGAAAATATCCAGAAATCGATGATCAGTTATGAAGGAAATGCTCCAATGCACCGTTTATCAGCTCGATATATCGACAAGAATTACTTGGTTCGTAAGAAGAAAATTAATTCCCGTTCTATTTAATGAACGAGCGCCGTAAGACAGTTATCTCGCAGCGAACGAACCATTTGGAAGAACATTGGAGCGAGCTATCGAGATGTTTGTTCGTGGACAATTAAATTGCATTTCACCTGTGGTCAGCCGAATTGTTTAATGCACTGCCATCAGCGTGGACCAAATTCTCGACTATAATTGTGGTATCCATTTCAGGCTCGTTTCTTGGCTGGCGGAAGATAATTCGGCCAACAATGGGATACCGAAAGGTAACTTGCGCAGTGAGCATAGGCATTTGACCAGCACTCTGAGGAAGTTGAAGTAACACGTTGCCACAAATCCAAGGAATAATGCTTTTGTTGTCTGTCTCATTGTATCTAATTAAGTTGGGAATAAAGTTTCGTACTTGCCATAATTATTGCCAACTCGAACAATGCCCCGGACCGACGATTAATCGATAAAGTTCGTTCCGCGCTTGCAAGAGTGATTTTAAATTAAAAATGTCAAAACTGAATTGAAATGAAACTGTGTAAGATTACACAATATCCATACCGTTTATGATGTTACAATTGCGCCGATGATCTGACAGAAAAATTGTGTGGAATCATTTTTGTTTGTAACTTCAATCGTGACGCATAAAATTGGTTCTCTCATGCAATATTAGGTAGATTTTTTTTCACTGGACGGTAACATAAAGTGTACAAGAATAACGCAGTATCAAAAATTCAAACCACAAATAAATCTTTAAGGACGTTCAAATAAAGCGTAAAAATAAAGTTTAAATTTTGAAAAAATATGTGTGAAAATACAGGGTACTTAATTTTATTTGTCAAAATTTCAATGTTTTTTACCGTCTAGTTCCCGAGAAATTAAATACTGAAAACCAAAGTTTTAAAATTGAGTTAAATGAGAACATCATTGCAGTACGTTAGGCAAGTTTTATTTATACGTAATTCAATTAAGATTTTCAAGTGAAAAGCTATCTAACAGTCTGAGTTAGAGAACCAATTGAATGAAAAATGATACAAATTTACCGTGTAGTTTTGCAGATATATGCTTAATAAATAATGAATAAATGTTAAACAGTATTGAAAAATATTTTTTATGGCACAAAATAAACCAAAGTAAAGAAATCTGACATAATCGCAGTTTAAGTTTAAATAAATTATTATACTTTGTGTTTATATAAATTTGCAATACGGTAATTTACATCTAATATCCTTCTGCTTTAGTGCCCTTACAACATCCCAATTACTTTCTCAAAATGCCGCTGAATCGGATGAATCGCGATAAATGAAATTAGTCGAATCGAATAATTGGGACTCATGATTCAAACGGGATCGGTTAATCGGCGTTCCTTGGCATTATTGAGCTCGTTAAAAGAGCCCGGCCGGGCGTCCCGGCGTTATCCTTACTTATGAAGTACGAGGGATCTGTGGGAAACACTGTGCGCGCCAGAAAGAGGGAGATAAGTATCCCAGTAAATTCCGCTCAGTTTCGCGCTCCCGGGGAGGATGTCAGTGTGATAAGAGCCTTCCTTCCGACCTTGTAGTTTGCCCGACAGGTCACCCACGGCATACTGATCCTGAGTGCCGAAACCTACAATCGAGTTTTGATGTAGTTCAGCGGAGCGCGTTTTTCATTGTTTTTACGGCATCGCCGCGTTATCTCGTTGCGCGCAAACTGTTACGTTATTTCGCGTCCGCCGGACGGAAAATTAGGGCAAAAGCCGGGCGGAGTTGCAACGCAAATGGCAACGAGATAACGCTTCTTTGATTCCGCGACGATCGTTGCGAAACTTGGATTCTCGCTGGCAGTTTCCGGGCACGTTCACGTACCGGCCGGGGGTGCGTTCGCGATGTCCAGCGAGGTCGGGTTGTACATTTTTTTGGTGCTCAGGCAGGGCTCGTCGACCTTCGCGACGGTTTTCGCAGGCTCTTGCGGCAGTTCGTGGATCTGATAAGCCGCGATTTTGGTCGCGTAGCGGAGTCGCGTTTCCAGGTTGTTGATGGGATTCAGAGAAACATTCACCCAAGTCGGGTGAAATGGCGTCTCCTGGAAGAAGGTGACGTCTCCCTTGACTCCGTGCGAATCGATGCGCGCGCTGAAATCGGACGAATTGGATTGGCGAGGCAATTAAAGTAACGGGACAATGCGGGAAAACGCGCGACTTTGAGTAGAGGAAAAAGTTGCGCGTTTTTTCGGCGTTTTGAATGGGATTGGCGATAACGGAGAGACGGAGCGAGTTGCTTATCAGGCGAAAGGGACATTTGTTTTGGGCGATATTTCGTGTCTTTTTGCTGCCGGCTTATTCCGCGAGTTAAACTTTGCTGAATAAAGAAAGTTGAGGGCGACTGTTGCGACGCGGATTCGCGACTGCATTTTTCGGACGAGCGAAGATTTTCTTTACAGCGCCGCGCAAAAATAGAGAGCAACAAATCAACTGACGGACGATCGGCCGTGTGACAAACGATCCCATTTCTGCCGTCAAACTCCGTGACGTGTTTCCGAGTGAAAAAAATGCGATCGCGTTTCATCAGCGGAGTAATTCTGATCGTGTAAATTTGATGGTATTTAATTTGCCGGTTCTTGAAAGTACTCTTTTGTACAAATATCGTAGCGAAATTCGTTTTGATTTTGGAAAAAGAATTTGCTTAGATATACAAAAAAAGTCGAGTTGAATTACATCTTTTTGTGGCAATGCAATGACAGTTTTCGATCAAAAGGAATATCATTTTGAACTGTTCTTCTTCGGTAGATGGCAATCTTTTTCGCGGAAAAAGAATATTGATTTCAATTCAAAATCAATATTGTGCAAAGTTTTCTTTTTCGACGAAAAGGATTACCTCTTGAGGATATATGAATATGATTTTCCTTCAGCATAGTTAGATTTTGTGACGATCTGAAGGAAATAATGAAATGCTTTAGAAAAGATAGTCTAAAAATAGTATTTTTGTTACGATGGAAACTTTCGAATCGCAATCAATACTATGCTTTTGATGACGGTGACAACGCATGTAACGAGTTACTATGCAAAAACGACCAAACATTATCCAAACTGACGCGTCGGTCAAACTCGTTCGCCTTTCGCTGATTTCGATTTGTAATCATATTCCAATCAGTTCGTTACCCCTTGCTTTTACTGACCAACCCGTTTTACCGTCATTCGCTCGACTTGCTGAAAAATAACTCGACCTTACACACTTTAACTCTCCCTTTTCACATCGAAATTGCGCAATTATATTAATCACCACTCGAAAAGCAATGATTTAACTCTTTTCCGCGCTCACAGAATACGCCGTTTGCACTGCAAAATAATTAAGTTATACATCATTAATGTGTAAATTGGTATTAAAATAAACATACCCCATTAACATGTACGATCGGCATTAAATTTCGCATTTCAATCGATTTTGCTACGCAATTAACCGTTTTCAAGTAATATTTTCCAGCGCCGCGCATTCCCACTGTTTGATCGCATCAATAACTATTTCTATTTACATTTCGAATTTCTCCCGCCAAAAACGACCGATTTGACCGCGTTCGACCAGAGATTCTTCTTCTCCCTAATTTTTCCCCGAATCTGTCTTCATCAAGCCCGGCCGAATCCCGTTATTTCGCGCAAACAACGCCGCGCGCCTCGCATACATATTCATTACGCCCGAAATCGGCCCCTTTTTTTGCAGCCTTACGTCGGAAGTGCGACAGGGAAATAATTGCTGACGCTGTGTTCGGCCGCGTCCCAATTCCGGGGACCTTTTGTCGGGCGAAATGAACGCGGATTGCAGTGGCTTACTTGGCTTTGATCGATCTCTTGTGTTTGATTTTCGCGCACGCCAGGAACGCGTCCTCGCGGCTCGGATGGAGGATCACCAAGTACAGCAGACGGTGCGGCCCGAGCAGGTCCGCCGGCAGCAGATACAATTCCGGGTCCCTGTACAGCGTTTTGTGCGTTTTGCCCGCGCGACCGGCCACTTTGATCTTGCCCAAACGAGCGTCTATGTCGCCGATCGATTTGCCCAATCCGGCGTTGTCGGGATCGAACACAGTTTGCAGCACGTTGCAGTCCATCTTACCTGAAAGCAATTGACGGGAAAAATTAGATCGACGTGAAGGTTAACTTGCAGACACTGAACAAAATTGAGTCAGTTAGGATGCACCTCGGAGAAAGATGTGTCAGTTTTTAGTTAAAATTAAAGTAATGGGATTATTGATATTGAATGGTGATTGTACAAAAAGGAAAGGAAATATGTATAGGGAGAGAAATTGTTTCAGTTAATATGACATACAAATATCAGTTGAAGAGGAATTAAGTTGATCGGTCAATATAACGGAAAAATTCAGTTATCAGCATATTCAACTAAAAAATTCAGTTGAATTTTTTACTGAAAATTTCTGTTATTCGGAAAACATTTGAAAGTATAAGTTGATCAGCGCGCAAATTTCACTGTTCAGTTATAAGTACTGAAAATTCAATAATCTTGTTTAATTTTAAGTAATTTTGATGTATATTTTAAATGTTTTAATTTATTAATTCAAAAATAAAATCATTAATAAAATTAATTTTTACTTCAATTAGCATCAATTATTATCTTAATTAAAATTTGTACCCCTTTATTAGTTTTTTTTTCATTACAATTATTAATAAAAATAATTCAAACTTCATAAATTTAATCTAATGTAATAAATATCGTTAAAAACCTAAATTGAACCAATGAAAAAAGCTAAAAAAAAGCACTATTGATTTCGTTATTTAATTAACTAATTATGTTTAGTTCGCCGTGATTCTTTTTCATTTTTTTATACGTAATACATATGTATAACATAACCCAAGAATAAATAAATTACTATTAAATGTCAAAAACTTGACCTAGATTATTTTGACTGAATTCCTCAGTTGGGCGCACGCCAACTAAATACACAGTTAAAGTATTATTTTTCTCTCAGTGTAGTTTGATTGTTCCCTTGCAGAAATAAAATCTCTGAAAAAGTCAGACAACTATTCTGAAAAACTATGAAAAACCTTGAAAAGCTCTGAAAATCTTTCAAAATTGAGACTGTCAGAAGTTTTCACAATTTTTCAGAGTTTTTCACATATTCTCAAAGTTACAATTTCTACTAGTGTTTGATAATTCACCGCGATTTTTTCCCGCGGTTCAATTAGCGTTATTTGTATCAGATTATGCAGTGGCTAATCCAATAAATCAATCAACCATGCATACCTGTCAATCAATGTAATTCAATTAGATTAAATGGGACTTTATAAGTAATTAGCATGAACAAAATCACGCTCAACTATATTCCATCCAGCATGTGAATTAAACGAATTTTTTTACACCCACAGGCCAGCGAAATCTCTCCAAAGCACCGTAAAATTACATCTACCGTGAGTAATTCGAGCAGTCCATTTGAATCGACGCAATTATCTGAGCATTTAGCGTTTGTCAAAAGTATCAAACAATTTGTCAGCGCGGAGTAACAGTTTACCTGCACCAGGCGAGCTGTTACTGACACCAGCAGAACTTTGGCTTACGTCAGACCTAGAAGTTGATGTTCGTTACTGAGTTTCGATACATCAGTCGTTGATCTGTTACAGTAAACAGTTTACTTGTTCCAATAACAGTTTGCGGTTCTGTTTTACTTATACAACCAATATGCAGTTTTTCCGCGACAGCCTCGACAGCACATAACAACGCGAAAAGGTGCGGACGGAACGTCAATTTCACGTGGCCGCGTTTCAATTATTTTGCGCGTCCAGCAAGTTGGACGCGTGAATATTCCATCGGATATCGGCGATCGCTTTCGGACGCGTCGCTCCTTGAAATCCGCGATGAATTTTCAATGGACCCGCGAGAGCGCGCGACTTGGCGGATTCTGTTAAATAAAGAGGGAGGATCCGTATCTGTCTCCATTAGCGCTATCGACACGCCGGAGGCGAGATGAGGCGGATTTTTTGGCGGCGACGCCAGATAGGAGAAAATGTCTAGGCAATCGAGTGCCACGCACGGATTGGCTATCAGGCCTGTCTGGAAATTGTGACGTGCCGTGTGGAAATTTAGTTTCGGAGCAGTCTTCCCTTTGATATAGGACGTGAAGATTTCAAAAGCAAAACTACTTTGTTGAAAGCAAATGAAATGAACGTGCGAGAAATTTGTTTTAAGACGGCTTCGCTGGCGGATTTCAGTGAAACGAACGTAATTTTGAGTGGAATAATTTCCAAGGGTCTCCTTTATCCGCAGGTTCTTTCGGCCAAAATTCGCCTTTAATTATCATCGCCGCTCGTCGCGGGCGCTCTGACGAAAATAAATCCGAGAGACACTCAACATCGGATACAATTCGAAGGTTTCATTTCACGCGTCGCCTTGAGCTGTGCGACTCAAACTGCGTTCCGAATTGCCTCGCTTTTTTGCCTCCATTATTTGTCATACTTACAGACGTACGTATGTTAAATTTCGTTCGAATCTGACGTTTAATATTTGAGTTATTACGAAAAGTATACATTTTCCGACGCGTCTCCCGTATCACCGACGCACGGTTATAAAACTCGGATCCCAAATGTCGCGGCTCAGACAGAAACGCTATCATCGTGGAGTATTGGAATTTGTATTAACGTGCCCGGAAAACGCGCATTGATGATTCCATTGAATTCGGACGTTTGCGATTTAAAACACGATCGCCGCAAGATGGCGCGGCGGCTTTGTCTTGGAATCGCGATATTGATCGGTTTCGCTGGCTGCACGACCAGTTCGCTTTGCATCGAACATTTTTTCCAGCAAATGAAACTGAACGCCAGTCGTGACAATAATCCCGATTTCTTCGCATCAGCATGTCTACCTCTGCGAGCAGCCTTGCTGGAATCGAAGATATCGGTGACGTAGATTTTCCACTGGTGCTCGGTGAAATCCAAATCTGGTGTCTTGTGGCCATTGACATGCTGCAAGTCGGTGTAAATGACTGTATCGGTGGTATGGTCGCCTGTTTGACCGCCCAGCCACCGAAACCGGACGGTTCCGGCGATTGGTCCGTGAAATCGTGCCTCGGCGAGCCATTCCGAGTCTTTGTCCCAAGCCTGAAAACCATAGATGGCTATTAACTTTGAGATATTCTGCCTCCGAAACGTATAACTCGGTTTGAGACGGAATTATACTCGAGAGAAAACGTTTGTTTGATTCGACTTTAAGGCCAAACATATAGCGGACTTCAAATAGTTTTAGTTATGCATGAAGATCTAAAATTGTTCTCATATCGTCTGTAAAATTGGATTTGCGCAAGTGTGCTTGTGGTTTGGAATAATTGGGCGCCATTTAGAGGTATATTGGAAATGAGATGATTTTTTCATTTCTCATTAAAATTAATTAATTAGTTTAAATATTGAATGCTTCACTGAATTTACACTGAAAAAAGTATAAATTGTAGAGTCGCAAATTTATTGTTTTACAGTGTACGGGTTCTAGAGTAGAAAGTAAGATTTGCTTAATACACAACTGATCAGGATGCACTCAAAGAAACGCATTATTCAAATTACAATCAAGATTATATCCCTGCGCAATCCGCTTACTTTAAAACAAACAACGACACCCTACTCTATTCTATTAAAGAAATGAAATCTCACTTATTTGATATGTAAAATATAATTAACATTTAATATTAATGTATCGCTATATTCATACCACATAAATTATTATATTAGAATTATATTATTAAACATAATATTATTTTTCACATACATGTCTTAATTCAATATACCAAAATGTAAAATTTACAAACATTTCTAACACTGCATTAAATAAATAATACTGTAAGCTGATTTTTGGCACACTATTTACATTTACTCTTATTGACTTCTTATTTTCTCGACAATTCATTTCTTTTCACAAGCCTCAAAAATGTTGCCAAAAACCATTAAAAGCTAAGATGACCTAACGGTCGTTGTTCGTTCCACCTTAAAGTTTAATCGAAGAAACGTCGGCAATTGAATAATCCCGTCCGCCAGTAACACATCCGAGTCATTAAGTGTCCAAGTTTGATACTTAACACGAACATAACACCATTACGCTACCGTTCCATCTTTCGGTATAGACTTTCTTACTGTTATAGTTGTGATACGTGAGGTAATTATACGGAATGAGGTAATATAATCAATGTTCGCGCTACGACTTCAAACTTAACTCTGCGCCCCTAAACTTATCTCCGTTATGCTTTATGTTGTTTACACAAATGCCTTTATCCCCAACATCCGCTCTACCCCGAATATTTACGACTGCCTACACGAAAAAGCTGTACATTCGGATTAACTGCATGAGATTATTAACTTGCGCCAAGTGTGTCTTGCGCCCAAATGAATAAGTCTGCCCCGAAAGGTGAATGAAAGGAAAAGATGGACGAAAAATTTCACGAAAACGCTTTAATTCGTTCGATTTTAATTGCGCCCAACTCGCAAGTTGGCGAAATTGAAATCGCGGTAATCGCGCGCAATTTGCCGAATAAACAAATTCGTTACAACGGCAATACCGTAATTGAGGCGCAAATTGTTCTGCTGCTGTATGTGTCTTTCAGGAGTAATCCTTTTCCCCATAATCCCCTTTCTCCGGCGATGCTCAAGCTTGGTACTTCAATTGCCCCGGTCTCATTTCCCGGTATCACCAGCGGTCCCACCAGTTCCGTTAAATCAATAATCCTGCAAAATAATCAGTTTATTAAGTCTCGCTCTTGGCTCCGGGATCGCGCCGAGGTGCCTCATCAGTCGTCAATTAACGGATTAGCGTCTTTTTAAATCGCGACCCGGCAATTGTTCGCGTCAACAAATGCACGGCGAAATCTTTATGCGCTTTATCGCGCGATAACTAGTGATAAACTATTTCGAGCGCGGATACGGCAAACAGCGTTATCAGTGTACAACATTAGTTTGCATTACAATGTTAAATAAAGATAAATGTTGCGACGATGAAACTGCATCACAGCGAGAAAAATGACCGGACGAATTTATTCGCCGGCGCTGAAGTTAAGCTAAATAAAATTGCCATCGCGAATAAAAGTGAAATATTCATAAACGCGCGATTGCTGCCTAATTCGGGTGGCTTTTTTGCGACAAAATTGGCTACGGATTTATGAGGTTTCTTCGGGACGTTTGGCGTAATTAGGCTGGGAGTCGGGAATCTGCTGCGGAGATATTCAATTTGACGAAAAACGCAGATATTCAAAGTCGCGGTCTAAGTTATATGGTATTCCGAAACGATATTGAATTTTTGTGGATTTGTATACATTCTTCATAAACGACATTTTTTCATTTTCAAAGGCGCACTTCCGCTGGACGCTCAAGCCTGCTTGAATTTTAATGACGAATTCCTCCTTCATACAGCCAACCGTCCAAAGTTTAGGGTCAGCTTACTTTATGCTAACAAAGTAAAGGAAAAGCCTTTACGAATATTTATGCCGAAAAATGTACGTTATTTATTGTCCCGAACGTCAAACAGGAGTTTGACTTTTGGACCGGCGAAACGCTTTAAATCCAAATCATTGCGACCTGTTTGAGACGCTCTCACCGTGAACAATATTCCACGGCCACAGTTAGCTCGAATCGTCATATTAACAAAGTTTCCGAGTTAAGAATTAAGCGGTGCGCAATGCGATCAAAGCAGCTGGTACAATTTGAATCAAGGTTTTTTTCTGGAAGCCGTGTTTTTGTAGTAATCCGGTCTTCTGAATGGGTCAATTGATCGGTTCGAAATATGGGGCAATTCTGCCTTTTAGAGTCCGCGTACGGGAGAGTGTCATTTATAAAATTGAAACATTTAAAGTAGTTCCGTAATTGAGTTTAGAGCGCGCGATTTATGTCAATGTTTACAATGAACTAAACGGAGGTAAATAAAAAATGTTTTACGTTAAGTTAATTGAAATAGTTCTACATCTGTGCACACTATTTGCTAAACTTTAACGACAAATATTGAGGATTAAAGCAATTTCTTGATTCATTTATTCAGGGTAGTTATTGAAAATAGCAATTCCAATTACTTCAAATAATTGTTTATTAATAGTTTAGTGAATAACTATTACCAGAAGTTATACAAATTTGGCAATTTCCATTAAATATGAAAACGTTTGACACACTGATGCATTGATAATTATCTTTTACGTCTTGTTTTTTATTCAACATCATTCGATTTCAAAATCGAATCTGTCGTATTTCATGCTTCAAAGATACTCGAGGTGGCTCAATCTCACCTTCCTTTTTCAAAAAACGAGATCTGACCCCGATGTCGAGAATTTTTTAACATTACTTCCGACAAACATACTATTTTAATTACTATTTAATAATTCATTGCATATATTATTCAAGACACTGTTTACACTTTAAACACGGCTTGACAATCAGGCAGCTACCTGAAAATTGTTCAATATATTGACGTCTTTGATGAAAATGCCAATAACCCGCACAGAGAGAAAAATATTTATCTGGTTCTACAGCTTCAATATACTTCTAACAAGCACCTTTTTCTATACACGACAAAAAACAAGTGATTTCAAATAAAACCTTATTTAACATGATGTAGCACGGGAATATTAAAGTAATTAAAAATGTTTTAAAGTCGTCGACAAAAGTGTCTGAAAATTAAATAATATGTTCATCAAGTGAAATACTTGCAAAGAGTTAAAAGTGAGAAATATAAAATATAAACAAGCAATTAAATGAAAAATATGTTTTACCTAAGTTTAGTCTTTTAGATATGTTCAGCCAGTGTTGCGAACAAATAGGTAAATAATTACGGGTAAACCCGTTAACCGAGTTTTTCGCTTTTTGTCAGTAACCACCGAAACCAATGTGCACAGCAACGCCGAAAAACATTAACCCACGAGCGCCGCGATTTCGGCAAATTAATTTACACGTCGATGCGCATCTAAATATTAATATCCGACAAACATACACATCGCGCAGTTTAAAGGTCGCGATCAATATAAAATGTATTACACCGAAATCCATAAATAATTACGGCTGATCAGGCCACGCGCACATCCATTTTTAATTTCACTTGTAATTAAACTTGAATGCGCCAATAACTATTTACGCGCGGAGTCCGGCGCGATTCCGGACAATCGGACCGCCCATTATTCACTTCATTATTAATCCCACTCTATTTTTGACAAATCAAGTTGAAAACGAGCGTTCAACCAATTCAATTTTTCTCAAGTTTATTGTGGTTGTCATGAGCGGATAGATGGTTCGATAAATATTAATCTATTTGACAACATCAGATTCTGGGCGAACGAACATTCTTTTTCCCGGGAAAGAAGGATTTCGATTTTGACACAGGATTTGCCGGAGTACACTGGAAAAGTCATATAAAGTTCTACCTGTTTCCCTTAAATATCTTCCCTTAAATATCAGCTTCTATGAAGAATATTTCATAATGTAAACGGTCTTTTTTTATATATAAAAACTGCTTAAATTTAGTCGAGTTTCACGTAATTAATTAAATTGGATATAGAAAAATATTTAATCAAGTAACTTAATAGGAAATATTGATGTCGATTAACTGAAATTTCAGCTGCCGTATATATGTAATTCATAATGTAAAGTCTAAAATTATTTCCGTAATATAATATTACATCGGTGAACTTTTGTTATTTGTTTCCATTGGTTATTCTATTAATTATCAACCCATTTCGTCGTGGATTCAGTTCCACTGCACTGGTATAATTAAATGCATTTTTAATGGATTTCAAAAATGAAATGAACCTTGAATGTGAGGTTGTAAAAATAGCTGTGTCTTTTTTTCGGGAAAAGAAAATATTTTATTAAAACAACGTAAAATAAGGTAAAATAAGACATTGCTCGTTTCACGGACAGAAATATAATATAATAAAAATATAATACTCTGCAAAGATTCTAACGTATTTACTGAAGTTAAAACGTTTGAATTTGACACTCGATTGCTACGTACTCTTAATATGAAATTTATTTATTGTTCTTCTTGAAATATATTTTGTATTCAACTATAATTCTTCATCTATGATTATTATCACATTCTACCAGTGCTCAGTCGACGCTTAAATTATATTTTACTCATATTCTACAAATCTAATATACAAACGTTAGCCTATCGGCACTTTCTTCCTAGACTATCCTACTTTCTTCAAACCTCACCATCTACATATACATTTCTACGTTTTATACAAATGAATAAAAAATAACAAATCTTTTACAGTTTTAATACTTTACAATCACGACTAACACTAATCCACATTTAAGTCTTCTCCAAAAACTAACTCCATACCATTGAAAATATCCCCAAACACCTGCACTCGTAAAAAAATCTTCTTGACTTTCCTTTCTCATTCTCATCACATCAATCACTAAATCTCTCACCAACGAAAACCCATTGAAACTCTGAAGAATGAACAGACCTTGAACCCATCTTTTCAAATCTCCGCATTTCACGAACCAACGTCTTCCCTCTCCAAAGGTGACCCAATCCCGATTCGTTTGCATCGAATTCGTGTTTTTACGACTCCGAAGAGTCTACCAAACCATTCCCCTGTTCTGCACAAACGTCCTCCAATCCCGAAAGCTTACTCAGACACATCGTTTTATTTATCACATTAATTGGCGCAGAACTCACTCCCGTCCAAGATCCCGTTCGTTACAGCGATTATCAGTAAGCGTATAATCCACTGGAAATTCCGTGATTGACCACAGCCAGTGTTGATCGGGGTACTGCAGGGTTGTATGCAAAGTAAATCTTATTCGGGCGCCTTCGCCGCTAGGCTCGAACCAAATTTCGCCGTGAAGTCCGCCCGACGAGATATATGCAGCCAGTCGCAGTGCATTTCCGGTTGCGGCTGAACAGGCGAAACGTCAAATGAGTCCGATTTTTTC
>JABFPB010000304.1:0-43948 GCA_022817645.1 Ceratoteleas bidentatus
CCGAATATTGGGCTTGCCCCACAAAAGCCCATGCGGGGCCCAATCTTCAGCTGGGGCATGCCCAATGAAATTTCTACAAGGGATAGAGCGTAAAATTTCATGTATGATATTTTTCAGATACGGATGCCCCCCACGGAGGAGATTGACTTTTAAAAATGTGAAATTTTTCAAATGATATCAAAGTTTCATCAGTTTGGAATGTTTCCATTTTATCAATGTAACAAAATCGAAAAACAATTCTTAAAATCGTTTGAACATTACAGCTCTAGCCACTTCACTGAAATGCCCCTTAAATCGTTAAATGTACAACCATATAAACTTACACTTCGAATATGCAAAATATTTACATGATCACGTCGCCATAATACGTAATTGTCCAAAGACACCAAAAAATACACGCCTCCTGCTTATCACTCTTCCCCTCGATTCCTCCCATCAAGATAAACCATTAATTTCGAATTGCAGCCTTTTCTCCACTCGCAGTTATTTCGGTTCCGGAGATCGGCCGATGATCGTTCGCCGGACTGATCAACGATTCCTTCGATTGTCCGGAGATCTATCGGCGCAGAGTTATCGGTTCTACAGCACAATTTTTGCGCCGTCGAAAATTCATCCAGTTTATCTCGCGAGTGGATAAGATTCGTTTCAATAAACGTCACTTCTTGTGCGCACGGTGTCAATTAAGCATCATTACCGGTGCGCTCGGTGACCCTTTTCGATTGATTTAATGAATGTGGAGACAGCAGTCGCAGAAGTTAATCAGGATCTGATATCGAATTAAGAAAAATATATTGCTATGAGCGTCCCGGCGGACGGTATGTAGGACGGGTCTGCATAATAAAAATCAGTTATTCCTCGGTGTGCGGTGCCTCGCGATCCATATCGTGAATAACAGTTTGGGGCGGCTTTTTGTGGCGCTGTTATCGCCGTTTCATTCCCACAGGACGCGCCAGCCGATAGCGCGAAAATGCTTGCACGACATCTCCGGCCTCGGCTTAATTGCGGTTGTTTTTGCGCGCGATCTTAATTCCAGTCGCTGATCGCCGATGAGCGCTCTGCGCCTGGAATAATACCCGTCCGAACAATCAAGAACAATGATCTGCGCGGGCAAGTGATCGATTGGACGCGATAAAGCAAAAATCATACATTGAAAATGAATAATTGATCTCGGAACGGGGAGTGCCGCGATTTAGTGCTCGAATTAAGATAACTATTTACAAATTATGAAACGGAGATAATCAAATGAGTATAATTAAACGGAACAATGCAACTACGAAATGGAGATATGAATGGCGCCGCGCGAGACAATCGTGACGTAAACGCCGATCCGATTGCGACTGCCGAGTGTCGACGCGCCGGCCCGAAAAACTGCCTCCGATCTAACGCCCAGCAGATAAATTCTTCCGCCTCACCTTTATATACCAAATTTAATTACTAGCGTCCCCGCGAGCGCGCTATCAGCCGCGCTCCATTAAATGCACTCGCCGAGAGAAAATCCTCTCGTCCTTTCGGCTCGGCTGTAATTACACGGCGTTCGCCGGGAGTCGGCCGCTCGTCTTGCGACACCCAATTTTCAAACGTCTCAATCGCGTCCGACGCCGCCAAATGCCACGATAAGATTAACATTTGCGGCGTTGCGCAAACGCGATTTCGGCGCGCGCAATTGGGTCGGCCTTAAAATCTGGATGTGCCAATCGGCGGGACGCCCTGTCCCTTGGCCCGAGCGCGCCTTAAATCTTCTTTTAACGGCGCCGACGCTTCGTTATGGCGACCCGAACCTTGCACAATCCCAAGCGCGGATCCTTTTTTCGCTCCTCGTTACGTCCCCGCGGTACACTTGTTCGCGCCGGAATAAATAATTCGCAATTCCAACTGTAAATTATTTGCGACTCGTTATTCACGAGGAGAAATCCGGCTACGAAAATACGGGTTATTTACGGCATCATAATTGTGACTGGGGGACGAAATTGATTCGGGTTTCGGCTCGGTCGACGGGGTAACGAGCGCTCGACGTTGCTTCTGATTATTTTAAGTGTCCAAGTATGTTGCACATTTTGTGCAGCTCTTGGGAAACGATATTGTATATATACATTTGGAAGAATAGTAGATACGTTGGATGTAGAAACTGTAGAAAGTATAAAAAAGTATATAAACGTGTAGAAACAAATAGATCGTAGAGAAACATGTCGAACATATGGAAACATGGAATGTGGAGAAATATATCGACACTTCCGAACCATTCTGTCGTATCTGCAGAGAGTCGGTTTAAACTGTCGTAACTGCATTTTTACAAATAACCAAAAATTTAAGTTTGTTGTGTCGATAAATATGTAAATAAGAAATCTATACAAAAGACAACACTATTTAACCCTAGAAGCACAGACTGGGGTCGAAACTGACCCCAGAGACAGATAAAGTAAAATGGTGTTATGATGTGTAAGGCAGAGATACAAAAAATAAGTCTGTGCTTCTAGGATTAATTAAACTTCGCATACATATAATTGTTTTATAAGTAAAATTTAGGTAAAATATACTCACAGATTAGTGAATTTGGGAATTTTTAATGCCCTGTAAGGTTATGTCTAAAATGCAGTTACGACAGTTTGAACCGACTCTCTGTAGATACGACAGAATGGTTCGGAAGTGTCGATATATAGTACATATAGAATATATTTATATAAATTAAGACAATAAGCTTTATTAACCTTCAATTACAAATGGTTGCATGTTTCTTTAACTCTTTTTATACAATTTGACTAAATTCAAAATTGCATTGAGAAATATTGGTTTTTAAAGATTACAATTGACTGATTGTACTAAAATTTACTGAGCTGGACTATAAATTGAAGATAAGTTCCTATTCCTTGAAATATTACTAAACCGTTTAGCGAATAAAATGATAATTTCAATCTGTTTTATTGAACTTTCAATTGAATGTTCTTTTACTTTTTCAATTATTTGATACTTTAGTTACAAAATTATGTTTTATAAAATTTTCAGTAATGATAGGTGGCAATAATTACTTCATTATTAAATATTAATGTCGGTGTTTATGATTAAATATTAAGCATACGGCTTTACATCGAAACTGCCTTTTGGTAATTAAGGAGCTCCAAATAACATATCAAAACAGCCCATAAGAAACTGTCAAAACTTTACGATATATATCGTAAAAGCTCTGAAAAATTCGTACGCTTTACGATATATACCGTAAAGGCTACGAAAAATGTGTACACTTTACGATATATATCGTAAAAGGTACGAAGTTTTCGCAGCTTTTACTAATTAGCTTTCTCATTGTACTTTTTGCCTATTAAAAATGACAAGTCTATGAATATGTATGGACGACCAACAGCAGAATAAGAATATCGGAATCACCTGACGCAGACAATGGCTCAAAGTAAAGCTGAATATTTTGCAGTACATCTCTTGTAGTGCATCATATTCCACACCAAAGATATTCAGCATTGATTAAATTGTGAAATCTCTTGATTTGTCTAATAATTGAAATTAAATCTTGGTTCTTAATTTGTCATGAATCATTACACTTGGTGAGAAAAAAACTGAATTCTAATCTCTAAATATTCACTCCCGAATATTTCAAGATTGAACTTCACTTCATCCCTAAAAGCTTCACTCCTGAGATTTTTAACAGTGTACAGTAAACGAACAACCATTTATTATTTTGAAATAAAAAATTTACAAAACTGCCGATTCTAATTCATTTTCGCCCTGTTCAGTTTACAAAAAATTCAATTACCTCCACGGAAGTAACCCGAACCCGTTTCACAAAGCCGAATTGCCCGAACAATTAACCTGAATCCGCGTCGTAAAAAGCCCGAATTTCCATTCTGCGATATAAATTAAAGTACGCGTTGGGTGGGAGGCAGAAGTATAAAATCGTGCCGGGGCGCGATAAATCATGCGGCCCAGGAATAAAAGTCCCGGGCCCTTTTTGTTTGCGCAGGCGTCATTGATTCGAGCCATAACGTCTCATTTTATATCGACGACAAATCCTGGCATTTCACCTTCGCGCGGCGAACTTTTTTTCCCTTCCGAGTTCAGGCACAACAGTGAAAGCACGTGACGAATATATTTGCATAATGCGAATAATTATTGTGTCGTTGGGATTATAGCGTTACGTGTTACGTTGCGTTGCATCGTAGGTGCGGTCGCGGAGACCCTGATTCGATCCCAGAAGCGCGAGAATCTATGAGAACCAGTTGCCTGCCGGATGAACTGATTTAATTCATCGGCCGCGCGATCGATTCAATACATAAAAATCGCCGAGACTCTCACGATTCGCGCGCGCGATCGGCGGAATGGCGCTGTCGCAACGACGATTCACGTTTTTTCTTTTCCCCGGCTTCCATATTAATTATCATTTTTGAACAGCTCAATTGTGGGGTTTTTTTGTATGTAAAATAGTTATGCTAATTATTGAAACGCTGTGAAGTCAAATTGTGCGGACGATGTTGTATGTTAATGCGCAGACGTGCAAATTAGAAAAAAGCCGCGGCTTCACTTTATCCGCGGAGGAAATTGAATTCGCAAATTCCGCGTAAATCCTTTTATGTAAATGTCCGCGGTTCAGATTTTGCAACTCGCGGGGAAAAGATGTTTGTTAATTATACGGTATCGGGCGTCGTATCTAAAAGCCGCCAACCGATTCGAAAAGATCGGCATTATTACCGCGTAATAATACAAAATAATATTAAAAGCGAGCTAAGTGTGAGAACGCATTATCCAAGCATTAGCAGCGTTGCTCGATTAACATACTCTTTTTAGCGTTACATACGCGGAACAATGTATCGTAAACGCAGAAAAACGCACGCATTGCACGCGGTTTGTCCTTTTTCCCCATTTCCAAGTTCACTCCGTAAAAAGCTTCTCATTTTTACCTTCGTATTTCTCCACGAGAATTCACTTTCATTCAATTAAGTAATTAATTATCAAAACAGCCGTCTAAACATCGAATTAAGTAAGAGCGTCTTTACATAAAATATGCGCGTCGAATCCCACATTCTCGTCAACATGCACACCTCTGTCCTCATGAATCTTCCCTTTTAATTACTCAAATTTCGTCGCGAACGGTAAATCATCGTGCGCAAAAATCGCAGTCCCATCCCAGCCATAAATCCCGCGCAAAATGCCATTGAAAACGTTCCGCCTTATATAATCGACAGTCAATCACACGTCCGCTTATCCGGCGATTGATTAAATATTCCGCGTCGACAAAAAAATAATTGCGAATCGCGGCTCGTCCTTTTAGCGGCGATTCTCTCACAGGCGTGACGCAGTCGCGCGCGATAATTACGACGCAGCCTGGCACGTGATCGATCGTAGCCGCGGCGGGTGATAACGATGCGCGCAAACGCGGAGGGACGCGCATCCGCGGATTGGCGCGCATTTCGCCGTTACACTTTTAGTGGGAGGAGCGCGTAACGCGACGCTGCACCGCGTTCGCACATTTGCAGATCCGCGGCCGCTATTGTGCGCGAGTGGATGCATCAGGCGCGATGCATAAAACATCAGCGCGTAACTGTCAGCGGGATGCGCCCAGTGTGCAACACATCGTCACCTCTGAGAAACGACATTGTAACGCGACTTAGATTTTCGATTAAGGGATCTGATAGGTATTTTATATGCTTGGTTATTGAGTGAAGACAAATTTTAGTATTGTATTATGATTCCCAATATAAAAATTTTATATAGGGGATACACAGTAAAAACAGGCATTAAGACAAACGAAAAAGCGTCTTAATTCGTGAAAAATGTCTTAAATTAAGACGTAATATGTCTTATTTTAAGACACTTTTGTAAGATATCTTAAAAATGACTACAAAAAGTGTCTGAAATTAAGACACTTGTTTTAGCGGTGTATGTATGCTGAATATATGCCACCTATAAAACAGATATGTTGCAGATATGAGGCATAGATATCACATATATCTCATACAGGTACCACAGCTATATGATAAGCCAAATCATATATGATACATAAATGCGACATATATGTATGCATATATGTCCTCATAAATGTTTACACGGGTCTCTAAATTTCAATAACTGAATTAACTTATTTAACAGTGTACATGAACGTTTTAATAAGTGAATATTCTCTTATTATAAGTGTTTATTCAGTAAAATTTGTTTACTGAATTTATCGTGCGATTCAGTTTTTCTCAGTTCATTTCCGGATGCTTTAAAATATCGTTTGTTTCAATCATAGTTGAATTTTAGCATTATATGATATCGTATCTGACAATGTTTTTTAAATGGAAAATGTTGATATTATAAACTAATAATATTATAAACTAAAATGCTGAGATCAAGTAGCTTCATGCAATAAAATAACTAAAATATTAGTATGTCGAGTGAATATGTTTTAGATAATGTATCCGTTTTATCAGAATAACAGTATATTTGATTATAAATAAAACATCGTGTTGCTATTTGTTAGGTTAAATAAGTTGACATAAAATCAACTTAATTTAATATAACAGTTTAATTTAACATAATTTATATGTTGGAAAATCAATCAAACGTTCGAAAGATAATGAAATGTTTACCATATATGCTTTAAATTCATTGGTGGCGATTAATATATAGTTCGAATGTACAATGTAATGCATTGAATATACAAAATACGTTTTCTGTAAATATTCATGTCTATAACACTGGATATGATTTTATCATTATTTCCCAAAATATTGTAAAATTTAAGATTATTTATATTAACTGTATAATAATGTATTTATCTGGAGGAGAAAAGTGTATGACTTTTCAATATCATATAATTTACGTATTTACATTAAATTTTAAAATCTTTAGATATACTGAAACAAGTTGAAAATCTAGAATCAATGTTATTTCTTTGACGTATCGATATGACGCGTCAATCGCAAGTAGTTTTGCCCCATTTTGCAAACGATTTTTTCCTTGGTGTGATTTCATCTCACCAAGTCCGTCATTTTTTAACGACGCAGTAACAAGAGGCGAGATGCTTTTTTCTGTTTTTGCTTGGGATTGTTTGGGATGATGCTTTTAAGAGGGGGGCCGTAAATTTTTGGTTTACCGGTGTACTTGCGGTCGGTTTCGGGGGCGTAATTACAGGTGATTTGTGGAGGGGTTTGTTAAAGAATGAGAGATTGACAGTAAATTGGGATTACGCGGAGGACCGGCAGTCCCGCGATCGAGGTTTTTAGGTTGAGGTGGAGGTGAAATTGGAAGTCGGGCTTTTAAGTCTCGCGTGACAAATTTGTGGGCTTTACTTTACGAGGTGTATTTCAAGAAGAGAGCATCTAAAATGAGAAAACGTGGACTTGATTTAAGCGAAGTTTTTGGGATGAGGTAATGAAACTTTTGAAAAATTGCGAATTTCTGACATAGCTTGATAATTCGAATTTTGAGAATTTGTCACCGTCGATCAGTTCAGACGTAATCGTAAAGTTTTTTTATCTAAAAAAGTTAATAAAATGGTATTTATCATTTTTTTATTATATGGAAAATGATAATTGTATTCTAGTTGAACGATTATGATAAAAACGTGGTAATACAAAAGTATTCTCCAAAGTAGTAGGCGGTTTACAGCGTGATACCGACAAGTTAGCTCTGAGCAACAAGTTTCCGCGCCCCGGTACACTATTCCTAATGTTGAAATTGACGTCACGTGTACCACTACTTACATTGCACCATTATCTGTCTGACCTGATCATATGACAGACAATTAACTCTAGAACGCCCGATGGCAGATATTTGTGCCAGTAGCATTTCATTAAATTAGGTTTTTAACAAACAAAATATCACAAGAACATTGTATTATAACAAATTATTACATTAAATATACACAATTTAATATACCGAGTTTGCATTTAACAATACATTTCATGTCCTGTGAATTAAAATACGAAATCGAAATACATCATTTTTTTCTCGGACCTTCTAATAGTAAATGTAGTTTCCCTGAGACTGTGCCATTTTTATTAATTTTAGTATCTTCTTCTTTCCAAACACTCTAAAATATTCGTTGGAAACAATTGATGTGTTTGGCTAAAAAGATTTAACACAATTATTAGACAAGATCCACCATCTTGTGACCGATCTACCTTACGTTTGTTTTATTTCACGAAATATTTGGTCAGTTCGACCCCAGGTAAACATTATTCCCAGTTTCTAGAAAGGCTCAGTCCAGTTTAACTATTTACTAGCTAGTAACTGTATAATAGTGTGACGCAGTAACTGAAGAGGCACTAGTCAGTTCAAGTATAACTATTGAGTGCCTAACCAGAAACTAGTTAGTTCGAGCTTGACATGTTCCAACTATCTAGTTCCTAGGCAGAACTATCCAGCACCTAGATGGAAACTGGACAATTAAACTAGACAAGTTTAACTAGTCAGTGCCTCGGCAAAACTAGAGAAAACTGGACAAAACTGGTCAATTTTTTACTTGGGACCATACATCCACACCTGAGTTAAAATGTATGGCCTAAGTATGCTAATTCGACCAGATATCTAATTGCACACATTAATCAACCATTTATCTAACTCTACCAACCTCTTCCTACCAAAACAATTCTTTTCACACCTTCTCTACCCATCTGAGAAATCGCTGTACAAACCCGCACCGAAATCCCTCATAAACCATGAGCCCCGTTCCCACAAATCTCCGACCAATTCTCACCCTACTTCCACCAGCCGTTTCCCTCGCTCTCCCCCCGAAAACTGACCCCCGATCCTCCTGTCCCTCGCACCTCCACGAGTGAAAACTCGCAACTTTTCCCAGCCAACATCCTCCCAACCTCCGACTTCCACAAAAGAAAGAAATCATCGCACCGTTCACCGCGTCGCTTTTCGCAATGAAACACGTCTCGCATCTTGATCTGGGGGCACATCCCCCAGATCAAGATTGCGCGATCGTGTTGTTCGCCACGGAGTGGTTTATTTTCTCCGGGCAGTCATATTTCGTGCGTTGGCCCGTCGGCGCGACGATGTTGCGCCGCGGCATAACGGTGGCGGAATGATAAATGGTAGCCGTGTAAGTGCACGATGGTTATCGCTATGTCCGCCAGTGACAATGCGCAGCCTTGGCTGCGTAGTCACTCAATAACGCGCGCCCGAAGAATGCTAATATGGTTCACGACTGTTGCCTTCTTGGCGATCGATTCCAGGTCGGCGGTACCGCTCGGTGGATATGGTGGCACATCACATTGGACCTGCGGATAGGCAGATCAAGGTCCGATTAAATCGATCACGCGAGCCGATCTTTAGACTGATTCGATCGCCGCGAGACAGAAGGAGAGAGATGATTAAGCGCTTCGCTCGGCAGAAAGCGAATGGCGATTGTTCGCGGACCTCGGCAAATATGGGCCTCACGGCTATTGGGTCGCTTCTGCGGAGTTTGGATAATTGCTTTTAATGCGTCGCAACAGTTCGAATGAGCTGAGTTTTCGCTCGAGTCGACCGGAAACTAAGGCTTCAGGATGATAGGAGGAAGCGTTTTCCGAGTAGGCTTGGACTGAGTTGAATATGGCGAAATGATGGCTGGAAAAGAACAGTTTAGGTACAGAAACATTTTCACTGAGAGGAGTAGATTGTTAAAATGACTAACCGAGGGGAAAATGACAGTCTTGATCCCAAGGTGTACTGATAGTATACTGTTCGCAGACAACAAGATCGCAAGAGGATGGAAAGGTTATGGTATCAGCATGGCTAGCTTTTATGATCCAGTTTGTTTCAATACGGTTGATCTAATGATCTTTGTTTTAAAAATCAACTATCTTTGGGTGTTAACCTGTTCGGAATTAATTTCTTACTCCGTTAATTGGTTGGTTACTAATTCGCCAAAGACTTTGCTGCCCAAGTGCACAAAACTATTAAAACTTGAGGTGCGCATGCGCGAACGTAACCTGTTCTTAAAACGCGATTTTGTGTTCAGAAAACTCGCGAGTAAAGTGCCACTTTGATTGCACATGCAAGGAAAAAGTGTTAATGCATCCCCCGGTAAGGTGACTAAACTTTAGTCCAAACTGGCCATGACATTTTTTCTCAGTGAGAAAATCAATTTTATTTCAAGAAAAAAATAGTATTTCAATATTGTGATTCTAAAACAATGAAAACTGAATCTTCATTTGTAATTCAACAATCGGTAACAACTCTACAGTGTATCTCATGATATTTTACATCTCATTGCTGGAACTGAATGTTGAATGAATATTAACTTTCATTTCGCTCCACATTTTCGCAACAATGGGAAAAGAACTTATTGAACCAAAAGGAAACATAACTCGCATCTATACACTGAAGGACAATTCCATAAAAACATTCATCTAAGAATATGCAAACAACCCCCTTTTCTAATGTTTAATTATATTTTTCTCCATGCAGTATAAGCACTGAACTTTAAATTCACCATATTATTTAAGCCATTATATATATATATATATATATTATAAGTTCCGGGAACGTCTTTGATTTCGATTAGTGGAAAGTCGGCGAATTTGTCTGAAGCATTTTGAGAGCGTTCTGGGTTGTTGGGATCGCCGGCTTTTTGTGGTACAGTCAGGGACTTTTCTTGGAAGCGATCGGTTTGTTTCCTAAGGATTACATTAACGCCAGGAAAACGGCGACCAATCACGTTCAAACGAAAGGAAAGACAGCACAAGAACTACTTGATCTTCGCACTTCTCGTTGAGCAATGCTCAACGAAGCGTTCTGATTACCGGCGTTTGAGCAACTCGCTTTTGTAATTTGAATTTCGATTACACAGTTTTTCTGTGAAACAACAACGGGACACGGAAATTAAGCAGCGTGTGAGATTTTGGTTAGGCGCAACGGTTTCTTCACCGATCGTCGGTTAGTTTCGAGATGACCGATTACGGGAGATGCTGATCGCTGAAAGATGTGACGGTATCGCGACAAGTGAACCACGACCGTATCAGCGAACGAAAACGATGAAACGGTCCGTAAAGGAATACTGTCAATAGATGATTCTTTTAGCGGATTATTTTACTTAATCTACCCAAAAATCTGTCAATTTAATATATTACAACATACGCACAAAAGGAACAAAAATTGAAATAACAATAATTCCTCTATTTGACAGACTCAGTTAAAGTCTTTTATCTCTGTACCAAATTGCTGTTTCCGCTCGAATTTCTCGTTAATTAACGACACCCGAAATGAGTAAGACAGACAACTCATTTTCACTTTCAAAAAAATGAGAAAATAATTAACTGCGCCGTCAGTTAGTTTACCGTCGACATTGACTTCAGAATGACTGGTGGCATTCCATGTTTCGTCGATCGAAATGAAACTGCGAGTAATTACAAAGCTCGAGATACGCGCTTATCTTATCGCCGATTGAAACGACAACCGATTTACGATTCGCTGCATTTTTGGCCTGTCCGGCCAAAAAGCGGCCGCTTTTCGTGACACGCGTAAAAAGTGGTGTTGCCCAAGAGAAGCTCCGTTGATTGAAATGCCGATCGCTGACGAAAGTTTTGGCCAAAAAATGTCGACGCTTTGTTCGGCTGGGAATGAAGCGCGCGTAGATTACGATCAGGCAATGGAACGAAAAGCGTCACATTCGTATCAAGGTCCAATTCAGGGTCTGATTGCTGCGGCCGCTCGACCGGAAAACAGGCGCCTTGATTAGGAACAGAGCCACAAAAATAGTCCGACGGTTCAAGTGCGTCCGACAAAATGGACGCCTAATTAGAGCGGCTCACGGAAAAAATCCGAGACTTGATCTAATTGACGATCTAACAAAAAGCGCCACTCAAACGATTGCGAAAGTTATGCAAATCCGACAAACTTAATGGCTTTGGATTCCGTTTCAGTGATTGTCGCCGGTATCTGATGAAACGTTCGATCGGAATTATTCGTCGTATCTAGGATGCTCGACGACGTATCTGATCCGGATAACTTTTTATCCGGACCGGGTCGTTTTTTCGTTTCGCCTCGGAATTATCCCCGGGCATGATTTATCGTGCACGTCAACAAGAAAAGTGAATATAATTTCCGACGCGGACGGAAACCGAGACTTTTACGTTCGGCCAATCGTTTAGCAAGCGCGGGTTACTTAAGCGGCTGAATGCCGACGTAATCAACGAAAAAAGGCACAATAACGGTGGCGAACAATGCCGCGCGACGCTCGAGATATGAACTCGCGTATGCAATAAGGTCTTGCAGGAAGCGGCGAGAGCGAAGTCGGGTTGAAAGTCACGTCGGGAAAAAAGCCGACGAATAAAGGCGGCCCGGATTATTTGGCGCACGCATCGACACGACAATCTCTCATTCAGGCGATTTCCGCAGCGCCGCTCGTATTTTTCGTCACTGAAAAGTGAATCGCGCATTGTGCCGCTCGTATTTTATTTACGACGCGCGCGCGCACTTTCCTTTCGAAATTCAAACGAGCGTTTCAATTTTCTGCAGTACCGCGTCTGGACGGGTTGCGTCGGTCTTTTATTTTCAGCAATTTCAAGGGCCAGTTATTGTAAACAGATGGGTTCAAAGCATTAAGTATAAAATGGTGTACACTCGAAATGTACTGAAGTAGTAATGTTAGAAGACATTAAAGAGATAGATATAATAATTTGTAATTTGTTTAGTAGTGTGTATGGGTAAAGTCGTAGAGAGGTTATGTACACAGCGAAAAGCATATTGTAAGGAGCACAATGTAGATTGCCATCGTTACATGGTACTAGAAAAAAGGGTATGTCAAATCAACATAAAAAATGAAGTAGTATGTTGCTTCGATATGTTCGATCAACAAAACCACCATGTTAGCTCAACACAGTATCGCATAGCAATGACTCTATTACACAGATGTTGGAATTACTGTGTAATACACAGTAATTCCAACATCTGAGGCTAACTTCATTTTAAATGTAAACATAACCTCATTTCTCGGTTACAATTGACGATTTTTGTGTTGGATCAGCATATTTTTTCCCCAATGTGTAATATTGTATAGTACAATAGTAACCGAATTTACGATGCACATTGTAAGCTCTTTAACCAATGAGATGGTTAACAGGCAGCTGACTGTTAACTGGTACGGAGCTAAAGCGTCGAACACAATAAAAGGAAGAAGGGAGTAAGCACTATTACCATCTATTTCTATCCACACCGAGAAAAATCTCATGCTGAAATAACGATTTCTGTCATTACAACATGAAATCCATTTAATTATTATGCTAACATATTTTCATGTTGTTTTTACAGGAAAATCGCCAAACAACATATTTTTCATGTAAAAATAACACGAAAAAAACACCACCTAAATTTGGTTGTGTACTACCATACCATGAAAAATAGTACACGAATTTTTAGATTATTATAACATAGTCATTTCTCTCGGTATGACAACGAAACTATTCAATTCTAATAACTCAACCATTCATTTTTCTAGAGCACAACTTGCTAAATATTTGGTCTTGTGAATCACTTTTACTTCTCACACCAAAACACCAATTTGTTCCTCCTCCAACTGGAACAACTACCATTAGGAGGCCAAAAACATCTCATAACTTAAATTTGCAAACTTCAAACTACACAGCAAAATGGCGACTACTTCGACGGGGGTTAATCGCGAAAAAGCGCGGCGCATCGTGATAAAAAAAGATGACGCGGGGCTTTAATTAAAATTACGCCGAAATGCAGTCGAGCGGCACTTAATTTGCCGGCAAATAAATAACCGTGCGCGCACGTGCGCATTATCGTCGGCGCGGCGCCGCAGCGCGCTAATTGCCGTAATGGGCCGAGTAGTCGCGCATCGCGCCGCAAAATATCGCGCGGCACGGTTTTCACGACACGATCCAATAATCGCCGGCATAATTCCGCGCGCGCGATCCACTCGACTTGCCGGAACCGACGGCGCCATCCCGAGGAAACTTGGGCCGCGAGATTTGAATAACTATGTCCGTCGCCATACCGCTTATCCGGCATTATGCATGCGCCGAACTACGGATCATTATAAAGACAGGCGTACGGACCGTCTTCAAAAATCGCATAATTTCGGACGCGGAATCGCGCATTTCCGCGACCTCGATCCACCGTCGAGGAAAGGCGCCGTCCAATTTTTGGTACACGAAGGTGAAGGAAATTTTTCAGGCGGAGGGAATAAAATTCCAGTCAGCTTGTAAAGGAAGTTGGATGGATGACATTAGGCGAAGGTCTTTTTAGGTATTCAAACGAAGATATATATGTATGTGGTAGAAATAACATATATGCAACATATATCGTTACCTCAAAAGAATAACATCGTAACTCATATGTCACCTTTTTACTTTGTAACCTAAGATAATTTTTGTCACTTGAAAAAAATGCATAACAAATTGTCTTCAATTTTATATTTGTATTGTTTTTTTAATAGAATTCTACTTAGTTTTCTCAATGTAAATCAGTGAAACGCACTGTTTTAAATCGATGCTAAATTCTTCCAATTGTAAAAAGAAACTTCAAACCCGAAATTCACTTTTCTTGTCGTCCCCAAAATCGTTGCCATTTAAAACGCATCTGACTTTAATCTCGGGTCCCTTAAATCGAACCCACGTTGGGCGCCCCTCGAGATTGAAATCTGATAAGAAACTGCGGGACGAGCTGAAAAGTGAAGTGACACAAACGAGCGTCGCGTTCGCCGGAAATTTCGCCGTTCGCACAATTTCGGATTTATGTACCCCGCTTGGCGAACATTATTCGCGAGTCGGCGCGGTAAAAACGCGATAATTAAATGCGCCGCGCTCGCAATTCGGCAGCGCGCGCCGATCGATGATTAATTTCCAAGCGCTAAGCAGTCGAGCGCTCTCGAGGCAAGACGGGCGACTGAACGAGCGTTTAACCGAGCGCGAGTATGTGCTCTCCAACACGGAAATGAAGTACTTGTTAACTCCGAACTCTCCATCATTTTTCAACGTTGCAGCTCGAGGGTTCGCGATCATCGGCCGCCAGTGAATATTCGTTTCCGTTTCATCCGATCATCCCGGTTATTTGTCCGGGAAAAGGGAAGTTTCGGCTATGACGCTGGGAGAGGTTCGGGTGCTTTTGATTTGTCGCTAATTACGCGAGTCGATCCAGTTTGTCAATTGGAAATCTGGGGATGCGCTCTCAGAAATTGTCGCGTTATGAGGGGCTGCAACTTTATCGTCAGTCTGTTCATTTTGAAGCAATTTCGTTTGGTGATTTACTTTAAATTGAGAGTAGTTTCATGGTACAAAGTTGATTTTGGTTATAATACTCAGATGGTGGAATCATGTTCATTTCTCGATCTGAATACAAAATCGTTTTTGGTCGAAAAACGGAAAGTATTGTGAAATTTGTTGGAATAATTTTATAACTTTATAATTTTGTCATCTTCACTTTTCTCAAGTTTTACTAAGATATTTTCTACGTTTTACGAATTCTTCATATCTCTTACGATATGTCTCGTAAATCGTAAGAATTTTCCGTAATGTTACGAATGACATTTCTCCAGGTGAACTTGGTAGCAACACGGTAAAATGCGCCACGCGGCGGCCGGTTTTTCCGGGCGGCGACGTATAATTGAACGTTAGACGGCAATAAATCAGGGCGGGACGGGTGTCCGTTTGTGTCGTCCCGTTTTGTCGACGTATTCGAAATTTCACGCACCCTCGAGCGTGCACTGGATAAGGATCATACGTCCTCCGATGAAATGTGACCAGCAACTTTGGAGATAAAGTACTTAAATCCCCGACGAATTTCCGGCCGATGTGACGGCAAAAGAGCCCGTTCGTTTCCGCCGATCCGAGTTCACGGATCGCCGACCGTAAAGACGATAAGTTATTTTAAATGTATAACGCACAATTAAGAGCTCGCGAGCGGCCAACTGTGACGCGCCGGGCTGATAACAAAAAGACCGCAGAAGGGCCTTTGACAAATGCCAACCGACAATTTAATTAGCATAAACATATTTGACCGAACGAGCGAACCGTTCCTTTTGTCGAGTGCGCCAAACCATTCAGCCCAAATGTTTTTCATTCGGCGCCCAAACGGAAAAACTTGCACTTGGCGCCCAACGTGGGCACACACAAAATCTCCGTAAGGTTAAACGTCATGATTAAGACACTTAGTGTCTTATTTTATGAGACAAAAGGCAAACATTTTGAACCATGGAAACGGTCAATTTTCTTGCGTTTGTCCAGTTGATTCCAATCCAGATAATCGAAAAGTTTATCGAAAATCTGAATTCATCCAGTTGAACAATTTGTCGTTTTACATGATTGTAATATATTGTAATTGTATTACAATGATATAATTATGTGTATTAATAATGAATTCCTCCTTGTATGCCTTCGTAATTGAATAAAACATTGAACCAATTAATATCTTTTGAAATTCACATTATCAAAATATATTAAATCAAACATTTGAATTCCACTCAAACTCCCAAAATTTAATTTCAATCCTTGACCAATCACATATTTTCGATCAATCCTTCCGTGTTAGTTGCAAAAATTTCGCTCTCCTCATTGAAAGAAAACGGATGGGGTACCCCAACAAAGTACCTGGGTATAATTTACCCGTGGCTTCGGTTTCGCTTACAATAACGCCGGCACTTTTTTTCTCCGTGCAATTAGCCGCGCACGACGATTACACGTTTCGGCCTTTAACAATGTAGTGATACGCAATAGATTACAGTTACTAATGAGTGTCTCGCGTTCATTTTGCAGATGGCTGCATCTGCTCTTCAACCTCGGAGTACAAGTGGCCGTGGGACTACCCTTGGAAATGGTTCACGGAAGTCTCAGAATTGCGGCGGTTTACATGGCCGGAGTTCTCGCGGGTGAGTACGAGCAAACTGCGCGCTCATTTCCAGCGAAATTTCATTTACACGCGAATGAGACGCCGCGCAAAATTACTATGAATTACGCCGCTTTGAATGCCACGCCGTTTCGCCCAACCTGGAACTCGGTTCGACGTGTCTGCTTCCCGCGACATTTTTCCGAACACTTAAGAATAACCTATTGATTGTAAAGACATATTCCCTTAATTCCATTCCTGTAACTATCATAAAAATCATTTAAAATGTAAAATAGTATAGTCCTTTTTATAACAATTCGTGTTTGTAAGGAATTATTTTATTGTTAAAAAAGGAATCCTTTTATTATTCAAGAAATTCCGTTTGGATAAATATTGAATGGGAAATCTTTTAAATTTCAAAGAAATCCGCTAAACTTTAAAAAGGAGTTTAGCGGATTTAAGAGTGAAGAAGCACAAATTTGACAAACGGCGGATTGCGAAAATTAATGGGTTGTTTGCTCGTTAAATGAAGATTAACAATTGCCAGGGCGATCATAAAAACGGGAAATATGAATAAAGGATGAGGCCACTCGAAAACCCGAAAGTCAATGCGGAAAGTCCGACGTTCCCCTAATGCCCGCATAAACAAGGAAAGTCCCCCGCAATAAAGCGGGGAATAAGGGAAACAGGAATGTCAGGGGATTTGAACAAAGAGTCGGCGAAAAAGTTGATCAATTTTATAGACGAAAACGGGGATGTCGAAGGGTTTACTTTTCCGACGACGGAATTGGATTTAATTGTCGTTTGGTGGAAGCTTCAAGTAAATCGGACTGATTTTTCATAAGATGGAATCCAGTTTGTGATTTTTCTGCGTGGTGTTTTGTTAGTTTTGTAGGGACGACTTGCCAGTCGCTGAGTGGTAATGCAGAAAGTGGAAGTAATTTTAGTTTGAGGTTTTAAATTGGGAATTTTTTGTGTCACATGAATTTAAATGCATCGTATTGAGGTTTAATAATTTTTATTCTCTGAAATTCAATTGTCGATATTGGGAATCGAACCCTTGTCTTCGCATTTGTCGCAATCGTAAATTTGTCACAAATTGTATCTGCTTCGTGAACTTTCATGATATCAAATTTGTATCATTTTTGGCAAAATAATATTATCGTAAAATTCACTGTCCTATACATATTACTCTCTAAGTTTAATTCCCATCACCATTTACTAATAAGACTTTCTCATTATTTTTATCTTCTACGTCCCCTTGCAGCTTAAAACTTGCCGAAAAACGTGAATTTTTTCTTCGGATCACTCCGGCTCAAGGTCTTACTTTTTATCGAGCGAAAAATATTTTCATCCGTCACGCCACGCAATACCGTAATTGCGTTGAACGCGCGCGACGTCCGATAAGTATTTCATTAGCCGCGCGGCAATTTATTTCGCGCTCCGTTTCGGTATTGATGGATCGCGCCGATTAATGGCAATTGTTTGTCCGCCGGTAAAGCCGCGCGACGGCTCGATTAATGGACATTTGCATTTTCGCAGCCGCTATCGCCAAATGAATTGTAGAATGTTATAAAGTTTTTTCATTACGTCATAAAAGTACATTCATCACTGCGGCGGATCGTTCCGCCCAACTTCGCCCATTTTGTCGTAATTATGCGACGAGCTTTTGCGCCCCGACCTTTTTTCCTTCGATTCGGCGTCCGTTGTTTCATTCATTTGCGCGATTAACTGACAAAGCGACGATTAATTAGATCGATCGCGCGAAAGCAAAAACGACGCGCTTTTTGCGCCTCTTTGTCGGTTGAATAAATAAGTCTCAATGACGTCGAAATGCGAACAAAACGTTGACATTTCGACGAGCGAGCGAAACAATATTTGGCCGCGAAGATTGTTCTCGAAATTAAAAAGAATTCGCTCGCAAAAGGGTCGATTTTCGATCGCGGAAGGAAAATCGACACAAAACAATGTCCGGGGTGATGTTCTTTTGTCGTATAAATTTCGTTCGCGATGTTATTGGTGTCCCATGAATCGAAATCCGCAGCTTTTATGTCGCTTTTACAACTAAGACCGAAAACAAGCGCAACAAAGCACGCGGCACGTCGTTTAGTATCACTCAATCGCGAAATATGACGCCGTAAAACTGCGCGGTTACAGTCGCGAAATCACGTTTTAGGGGCGCGATAAAAAATTGCCGGCCGTTTATTGCCGTATTCCGTTGGGCGATATGATTTGTAAATGAAAACAGATTTCGCGGGTTCGAGGCTTCGGAGGCAGGCCGAAGGACTCCGATTTGCGCGAAAAAAGGCCAATCGGTTCGCCGAAATGCTCGAACGATGACTCCTCGAATGTGAAAAATGTAAAGTAAGCAGCGTCGGGCTTTCATAAATCAAATTTCGCCCGCGCCGGCGTGCCTTTGTCCGCGTGATCGATAAAATTTAATACCACGCATCGCAGGCATTTCAATTTACTGCTTTCACTGGATACATTTGATCGAATCGCGGTCGAAAAATGTTTTCACTGATTAATCAAACGTTCAGTCGGAAAGATGATCCGATCAGCAAACGTGTTTCACGCGCAAACACGCGTTTTGGGCGATCGCGCAGAATTGCGCCGATAGGCGGCGCTGTTTGGGCGTTTCTCGCAAGTGGCAAGGAAAACTCGAAAATATCTGGTTTTGCACCGTTTACTATACAGGGGATCGATTTCCAAGTAATGTTGTCGTTTGTTCGATTATTTTGGAGGGAAAAGACGTGAGAAATTTCGGGGGGAACTTGGAAAAGAGAAGATGAACCTATCAAGAAATTAGTTCCACGGGAAATACACGTTTCGGACGGTTTCCCGCGGATTTGCAAAATCGCGCCGATAGGTGGCGCTGTCCAGACCTTTCTCGCAAGTGGCGCAGGAAATTCGAAAAAATCCCGCGAACAATCTAGGGAATCGGCTCACGAGTCTATATTCTTGATCATCCAATCATTTCTGACTGAAGAACCGTGAGAATTTTCGAGAGGAAACTTTCGTGCCGAGATAAACGCGCAAAACCAGATAATTTATGTGAACGATCGGAATTTCGGGGGCCCGAACCGTCAAGCCACTCGCTGACGACAAAAACGCAAAAGCCGCAAAAAAACGCACAAATGTTTAAGTCATGATTTATCGGCCGCTCGCGGCTCCTCGTTAACGTGTTACGCCAGCCAGCGGCGAAGACCAGTCGCGTGACGGCGACAATTAACTCGTCGTAATATTTGCATGTCTTGTCCACCGCGTTCCACCGCCAAAGACACGACAATGATGGAACTAAGTTGCACATTTCCACTTCTCGTTTTCTTCCCTCTTTTCACAGTCAACACTGAAAAAAATATCCCTTTTAGAAAAGGACTTGCGTCCAGTAACTAAACTCGTTTTCATTACAAAGATTCCTTTTGTTAGAAGAGGAATTCGCTTCAGGAAAAAAGTGGATATTCCTTTTTTACCAAAATCGTTTTGAATCAAAAGAAATTTTTGTCAGTGAACGGTACCTCGTTCGCGAAATTACTTCTCCTCACCTCCCCCCAGTTTTTTGCGCGAAATCGCGCCCGCATTGCCGCGCGTTTCGCAATTAATTACCCAGGGAGGCAATTTTTAGCGCGCTTTTTTCGGTCGGGATTTTGACTCGGCGGCGGCGAGAAGTAGTCGAAAATTGTGCAGCGTTTTCTTCGCGTGAAATACCGCCGAAGTGTCCGGGTGACGCCGAAAATGCGGGCACAATTTCGCGATAATCTGAGTACGCGCGAATTCGACGGCACAGCGCGCGGCGCTTTCCGCGTGTTTGCACGTGTACCCACTTCCGTTAATCAATTTCATTATGGCCGCGCAATTAATTATCGGCGATTGTACATCAATCAATTATCAATGCGCGCGAACCGCGAACTATTTTCACCGAACCGAGAACGCTTCGGTGCTCGAGTTTCGCGGCTTTCAATTTTGAGAAGAAAATAAACGGGGGTACAAAGATGGACATTTTTTTGTGAAGGGCGCTTTTAACTAACGTTGAAGTTCTGTAAACGAGTTTTGAAATATTAAAAAATATTATTTAATCAACATTTTAGATACGTTTATATATTATTTTATTAACATTTATATATGAACATATGTATATTGAATAACATGTCACAATTGACTAAATAAACAATTTTGTTGTGCTGCAGAACATGAGTTCAAAACTTAGTCACTCATCATTTTTAATATTTTGGACATTTTGAAATGTTTTAAAAACAATGCAAATAATGTTTTAGAAATGTTTAAACAAGGTTTTAACAAAATGAAACATTTGTTAACTATTCTGAAATGCTTAAAAATACTATCCACGATTAAGGATGTAATTGGAGAAACGAAATGACAATGAAAATAAGAAATGTATGAAACGTTTAAACATTGATAGAATTTGAGAGTTAACAGCGCCACTTTAATAATTTTGCTTTGATAACTCTAAAATTTAATATCCACTTATTAATTAAATTGGGTTGCAGTAAAAACAATAAAATATTTACTACTATTGACGGGCGAATTAACATGAGAATGTATCACTAACAATTATATTTATATCCCTTAACTTTCATCGAATGTTTTTTAAATCTTCATCCGCCTCGTAAATTTATACTACCAATTACACACCGATCCCAAACCCATCCTTAATTCGATCTGAAAATATAAATATTATCGCCAAGTATAAATATTTTCCCACTCAATTTCAATTAACAGTACACCTCGCAATAAACATTCCCATCTCGCCGATCGATCGCCGACATTATTAATGAAAAAAACCCATCTTTTTGCGGCGCGCAAAAACCGTTCGTTATTACGGAAATATCACTGCAAAACGCGAGTGATACACTGAGAAAATGTTCCATTATATGATTCTAACTTTACAAGTAATTTTACCTCCCAACCTTTTTTCCATTTGGTATCGTTATTTTCGAGATCATCAAATAAAATGTACTATATCGTCAACGACGAATTCGTCAAAAATACACTAATTTATTTCAAATTCAAAAAGAATCCCCAAAAGAGACACCATATTGTATCGAATGGTAGAATTTACTACGAATACAGCAAATTTAACTAGAAAATACTTGTCAGTGTATTGACCTGGCTGAATCGCAAACAAAATCGCGGAACGCCAAAAATCTCGCAAGATGCGCGAGATTCCGCGAACGTCGCGACGCGATGAATATTGATGCCTTGAAAAAACACTCGGCGGCGCCGGGCGTTCGCGTCCCGGCGGATTTTATCGTTTCCGCGACTCCGGTTTCATGCTAAATTATTCATCCGCGCCGTTCGTTTTTCCGCGGCGCCGTCTGTTTGTGTCATTTCGTTAACCATCCTTTTGTTGTCCGCCGCGCGGAAGCGCGCCGGCATCTCGAAAGATTGCACGCAACGAGCCACATTGTTATTTTGATTCTCACAGAGTGTATTAAATTAGGAGCCTCGCAATCACGGGGATGATAAGCGCGGCGATCGCAGCGCAATTCGCAAATGCCGGTCGTAATTTTACTTGGAAATGCGACGATAGGGGGTAAAAATTACAGTCGCAAAAATAACGAACTATTCGAACGGTAAATGGTTCGGAAATTGTTGCTGGTTGTAACCGATCCATTTCTGACATTGTATTCATGAAAACAATATCAAATTAATTCGGTTAGTAATTATTATTATGTGGGAACAGTATCTAATAATATTCAGTTGCTAATTATTATAATTATTTAGTTATAATTATTTAATTATTATAATTAAATAATGATTGCCATTAGATAGTATCTTAATTACTTTTCTGGTAATGGTCATTTTTAGCATTTGGTAATGAGGTAATAATCATTACTAACAGATGATAATATTTACTATTCCTAGATAATAATAATAATGATTTGCGCAGATTTGCAAAATGGCGCCGATAGGTGGCGCTGTTCGTTCCTTTCTCGCAAGTGGCGCAGGAAACTAAAAAAATCGCAATTTACAGCGAGAACGATGCAGGAAATTAATTTTCAATTAAATATTCTCACTCCTCCAATAATCCTCAAATAAAGAAACATAAGAAATTTCGACAAGAAACTTGGAGACGAAGCATTGATCCGATCAAGAAATGTTCCTCGTGAATTTCAGATTGAAACAATCTGAAGCGATGAAAAGTGGACTTTTTCCACCTCTTTTCACATTTTGCCGCTTCGGACACACCTTCTCTGTCATTGTCCGAGCCATTCGACTTGTCTCAGCGGAGAGAAGTTCCCGTCGAACTTAGCCTTAATACGCGAATCCGTCGGAATCGGCGCGCGACAATAAAAAGGATCGTTCGGCGCGATCTCGCGGCTTAGGGAAATGTTGCGAAAGGTGGTTGGCTCGCGGTCGAGGCGATTACCGGGACGCTCGTCTCGGTCGCGTTGTCCTCGTTGCGTTCCCACGAAATGACAGCTCGACGGGACATTCCATCCTGGCACTCCTAGGCATTAGATAATTACGGTTCGACGTTCCTTTTGACCCGACCTTTCTTCCTTTTCCTTTATTTCCTTCGCACGCCGACAATCAAATCTCCCGAACGAACGGAGCAGCCCCTCATTTCGAGCCGTCAAGCCGCGTTTATCAACAAAACTCGGCGATTCGCGACAAACAACCGGTGATCCATGACAATTTACATTCCGAATGGCCGGCGAACGTCCCATTACTGCGGGTTCAAAAGTCGATTTAGCCCGAATCAAGGGCCTTGCGGTCGATTAGAACAAAACAAATATTGAGCGTTGAAGGCTCATGTTGAGGGTCGAAGGGTTTCATTAATTCGGGTTATTGAGAGGGAATACTGGAGGGGGAATGGAAGGTGGGGAAAGTGGCACTGTATGTGGTTTACTTTTGGAAATAGACTGAAGAAATTTTGTATTTAGTTCAGTGAAATAAAGTTTACACAAATTAAAAATTAAACAAAAATGTAGTTGCCTCAACCACATTATAGACTAAACAAATTTAGTTGTTAAAATCACATTTTTTAATAATAAGGGCAATTTTCATTTATTAAAAATTGTAAAAACCATTCAAATTGGAAAAATGTTTTTTCTCCAATTTTTACAACTGACCTTTTTTAACTTACTTTAATGTTAAAACTTTTTAACTCTTAAAACTCTTAAAGTTCTTAATCTTGAGATTGAAAAAAAATGTTTTTAATCTATCTCTCGGATCCTTAGAAATTTAGCACAAACTTCGTTCCCATAATTCCGAAGCCAATGAAAATGCGTATACCAAAATCGCCGGTGCGCCGCACGTAAAGTCGAGCCGATCGTTCAGCCGGTCTGGAAATGAGAGACGCGGAGAAAACGTCGCGGCGGAAAACAAAGGGGACGGCCCGTTACGAAACCGCAACGAGAAAACGCGAGTGCCTACTGGAGCGTCGTTTATTAACGGTTGGGCCTCGGCTAACATTCGGGCTGTCGCGGCTGCGAGAAAGGCCCGCCGGAAGGAAGCGGCGCGCTCTCTTAAGGCGCACAAATAACCGTAATCTGGCGCGCAAATTTCTACCCATTCAGCGCTTTTTTACGATTTCCCGGTGCGCTCGTTGTGCGCGCACGACGGATTTAGGTCGCCGGCCACGAAATCCGCATGTAACTCGGACTTACCGTCCGAAACCCCCACGTAAAAATTAAGTTTTTTGGCCAGTTTTTTCTATACTGAGATTGCAGCGGGATGTATTGCATATTGTAAAAAAAGTACATCAGGAGAAATTCAGGTGTAATTTTATAGTAAAGGTTAAAAGTTCAAGTTTATACATTTAATAAAGATATTCTGTACACATTTTGACAAAAGTGTTACAGAAAAACAAATTTTTTTTATTCAGTATTTTTCTACTTTTTAGTACTTGAAATTAAATTATTCTGGAGGCGAGGGTTCAATTCCCGGTATGAACTAAGCAATTTATCAGAGTAAAACATGGTTATTTTTAATACAACGGACTTAAATTGGTTGTAAATGATAAAATCACATTTCAAAAGTCATAACTCAACTTTTATTTAAAATTTGACAAAGTAGCTTAACCCAGAACCTTGCCATATCCTCGCCACCAATACCTGACAAATTTTCCATACAAGCCCCACCCACTTAAACATCTTATATCAGCGCCCCTCCAGAAACTGTCCTTTTCCTACATTTTTACCCCAGTCTTCACTTTTCGGGCGCGATTTTTGCATTGAATTTTTTGCATTGTCCAACGGAGTTCGACTCGTCCGATCCAATTAGGAAAGTTTGCTCGATTTCGGCGGGCCTTCGGCGGCGGGTTTCGGCTCAGATTAGACCTGTCGGCGATCCGATTTTCGTACCCGATTAGGTCCATTCGCAGTGACAACAATGGTGGAAAAGGGACCGCCCGGAAGCCCCTTCTGGCAAAGAGAAACAGCCGGGAAATTGGCCGGGTCTACTACGCAAATGCGTCGCCGAAGGCGATCTGGATTTCAAAGTTTCGAAAGGGTCGCAGACAGGTTGAGAAAAGTCCCGGGGGAGACACGTCGAAAGAGTTGGATTGCGAACTGGAATTCGGAAATGAGTCGCGGACACTGATGACTGAACTTTGTATTTTTTTAGGCTCTTTGGGAACTTCGGTGTTCGACACGGATGTTTATCTCGTCGGAGCAAGTGGCGGGGTTTATGCGCTGCTTGCAGCTCATCTTGCCAACGTCCTTCTCAACTACAACAACATGGAGTTCGGCATCATTCGGCTCGCTGGAATATTTATTATTGGTAAGCATTTTTAACCAAAGACCCCAATACTTTTTTCCCTAAAATAAATATTGGGAAATAAATGTACCCCAACCTTCAAATGATGATAGCTTAATTCTGGATGAAAAAGCTTGTTTTTTCTGAAATTATGTCTGCTTTGAATAAGCTATAATAATTTCTACACAGTAATTAAGTGTTGATATGTTATAGTGTAAATTAAATTTAAGAAAAACGCAAAACTAACAAAATTAATAATTTGACTAAAGACCTATAATTTTGTCAAACGTGAGCTAGTTTTGAAGTCCGTTTATGAAATGAGCATAAAATTGAATGAAACACCAATTTTCTAACAACATATTATTAGGTTTTTGAAGAAGTATAAATATTTTCGTATTTAAAGCTGACTCAGCTTGAAATTAAACTACCATTTACGCCTAAAATCGTTAAACATATTTGCTGGGGTACATTTCTTAGCCACTATACAATTCTAGGATTTTCCCCTATTTTCCAATTTTTCCAAAATGCCTTCAATACCCAAAATCTCTGAAACTTGTCCAATAAAAAAATGTTCTAAATTGAGCCACCCAAAAGACTCTTGAAATCAAAGTTTGATATTCATTGTCCATAGTCAAAGATTCGGAAAGACGACGCGAAATGTAAATTTGCGAAACTCGATGAAACGAGCAAGTCCGAGCAAGTCGCATTGCCATTACCGTATCGCCCGAACCCCCGTAATTTGGCGCAAATCAAACGAAATAACCGTCAAAACAAAGTGCTGTTGACTCGCGTCAATAGCTATCATGCGAATCCGAAAACACGGGAAAGCATTGACAGAACTATTTGCAGACCGTTCGGCGGCTTCGAGAAACGGCTTTTGTTTACGGAATAACAACCCAAGAATGCCATCGAACGCGCAAACTTGCGGAATGCGGATCGGCTTTGCCGACGGTCTCTTCAAATTTTACAGGGCATCCGAAAAATTACGCCACTCCGTCGAACTATTTATCGAGACGCCCCGTAAATATTGCCGATGTCTCGCGAAACCCGATACAGTTTGCCTTTGTTCGTTTTTTCATCGCGAAACATGAATTATGCGAAATTTAGTGTCTGGCAAAGGTCACTCACTTTGGAGTTGACGATTCCTTTTCATTTTCACATCGATATATATTTATAATAATAACTGATTAATAATACTACATTTGTAATAATATCTGTTCCTTCAATGATAGTAATTTTCAATTACATGGTAATTCTTTTCAGCTGGTAATAACTATTTGGGTCCCAAAAAAACATCTTCTATTCAAACCTCCATTCTAATCTAACAAAAACACTATCCCCAATTTCCTACAAAAAAATCACATGTACCATCATTTTTCCATTGAACGAAACTCTAACTCTTCCAAGACATCGGAAGAAATCCCTTTATCTCAAAGAATAATTTCGCCAAAGGACTGATCCAACCCCAAATCCCATCTCCATCAACTACCCCTCCAACGTCTCTTTTGAAAAAAAACCAAAAACACTTTACAAATCCCTCGGAAACCGAGCCGTCGAACTTGACCAAACGCCGACAATTAAGGGCCGCCCTTCGGAATCCGATTTTTCGAGGGGGCGCGGCGCGCGCCATAAATTCGCCGGATCGCGGCGCGCATGTGTCCGGTCTGTAATGGAAAAAAGATAGCATCTCCGGCCAGGACAAAGAACAAGACAAATGCGATCCCGCGGACAAATGCTCGGCGCCCGGAAAAAGTCGGCGGACGATCTTCGCGGGCTTTTTCCGGATCGCGATTTTACGGCCGACGTATTCATTTCGGGCCGACCTTGGCGGCGCGCTTTTTCGGCCGACGAAGTCCCGACGGATAAATCTCGGCGATTCATAAAGATTATCGGCGCGTTTTCGCACGCCGATATATCACGCGGCCCTTTTTTCGCCGCGCTTTTTGCGCCGGGACAAAAAGCTCGTCAGACGCTATCTATGCATAAAACGCGAGCGATAGCGCAAGAGGAATCGCAATTGTCGATCGGGCCGCTTAATGCCATTATGCCGGATGAACTCGAGGGGGATTTATCGATCGTCTTTGTCCGAATCGTCGATGTCGTTAAACAGCCGGAAAAGCGCGCGCGGGATCGTTAGTTATCACGACGGGATTTAATCGCGGATCGGAGACATAAATTTAATTTCATCCGGGCACGATAAAAAATCGGGAGATGTGTATGAAGATCCTTAACGTTGACTTCGAAGAAGGGAAAGTTTGGTGATATGATAATTCATTCCTATGAATTATCATAAGTCGTTGATTAATCTTTTTAAATGTAGGAGTACTTTTTTATTAATTAATACAGATTTTTAATAAAGAATTGTTTAATACAATTGAAATTTTGACAAAAATAAAACTTTTCTGATCGAGATTTGAACTTGATCAAAACGATATATTCTATGTCTTATAGAATTAAACTTTAACCTTGTATATATATATATATTAATCCTTAAAAAATTTTTTAACATTTTGCAGCACAAGCTATCAAAAATAATGTATTTAAAAAACCCCAGTGAAACAATCTGAAAAAGTCAGACTAATTTTCTTTTTAATTCAGTCCCATTTCCGTTTCATTTCAATTTCCCGTTTTTCAGTGAAGTCAAGTGAATGTTCTTAAAAACGAGGTGAATCATCAAACTAAAGTCTGTTACTTCGGGACAGGTATTTTCTTGGTTGTTTGCGCGACCGGTCGCGGGTAATTCTGGAATTAAAACGATGAACCTGGAATAATTGTAGGGCATGTGCTGAATGCGGCGGATAAATGGGCAGACAGGGCAATGAAAATTATCCGGCGGAGATGAATGAAGGCGACGCAGCGGACCGAACGACGAAGAGCGAAAGAGAATGGGAAATGGGAATTAAGCGGGAAAAAGGAATCGGTTAATGTGATCAGCGGCTCGGGAAAAGGGAGCAGTCTGAAGGATCCGACGCTGGGACAAATATGCGGGAGGACACTGCAGTTCGACTGCCCCTTTTGCCACTTGTTGGTCTGGGGAAATTCGGATTTTTTCGTATCGATTTTAGATGGTTTATCTTTGGGAAGAGGATACGCCGATTTCGGAATCGGGATCGTTATAACTGTGTTCGAGTTCGTTTTCGAAAAATTACTCTGCGAGATAAGGAAAAGAGAAACTCGGGCCTAATGGAAGGGACTTTCCCCGGTGAAAATTTATGTGACCGATTCCCGGTTAGCGCGGGATGATTGGGATTTTAGGCAAATTGGTATACGACAAGTTAATTTGTCGTGTTAAGATAGTTCGTAAGTCGTCTTGTAAAGGGCCGTATATTTAGGGTGCCAAGTCAAAATATGCTGCATTATTACTTTATAACATTCGTTTGAATATTATTTTATTTTAATACATTTAAAATGTTCATTGTATAGCAGGATGTAAAAAGATATTTTATGAAAATACTTGGGTTTTCATATAATTTTTATATGATTTATTTAACTATCAACACGTTTTATAATCGACATTGATTTTCCGTTCGTACTGACTTCTATAACATCGTTTCTTTTTAAATGTTATTATTAACAAAATTTTAATAATTAATCATTATTCATTAATATAATAATTTCTCCAAATGTTGGATTTGGATAAACTGTAACTTTGTTCTTGCAATGCTATTATTCAATTTGCCAAATTTTAATGTAATTGAACTTCGTAGAAACCGATATTTTTTCATTTGATTTGATTTTTCACTTTTAACATCTCGGCGACTACGTGGCAAAAAATCTGCTAAAAATAGTAGCCTCGTTATAAAAATTTAAAGTTTCATCGAATTCTGACCATTTCGCCGCAAAATTGATTTTTATAAATTTTTCTCTTTATAAATCGATTAATAGTTAAACAAACTCTCCGTTTCCAGATTTGAACCAATTCCATCAAAACTTTATTAAAATCAAAATACCAACATTTTTAATTAAATCATTACAAATACACTTCGCACTCATTAAATCGCCGTTACAATCGCACAGATGTAACGACGGCGCGAAATATGAAATCGGTTTGGCGAACGTTTGATTAATCGTCACCGATATCGCGAAACGTGCGGCCCCTTTAATTGGACATTTATTTGATAAAGTCAACATCACGTTTTTTGGTTCGGCCGGGTGCATTCGATAAGCCGAGAGCGCGCACGTGCCTCGGCGTTTGCGGCGAAACGAGTACCGGGGAAATAGATATCACTTGGGCCAAAGTCACGTGTCTTACCGTTGTCAACGTTGACGCGGAGGAAGACAAAAAGGCCCCGTTGCGAGCCAACGAAAACGTCCAGTGATCCATTAGCCCGGCGCATCGTCCGTAGTCACTTGTTCGAACCGAAAGATTCGATTTGCCGCAAAAACCGTCCCGACCGCAAATCGCGACCAATCGTTACGAGAAACGAGCTTTCGCCGAAATTCAACTGAAAGGAAAACTTATTCAAAGAAAATAATGAAATGTTACAGTAACATTTTTTTCGAATTTTTTTGTTTATATAAAACTTCGATAATTCGAATCAATTGTTTTAAATAGAATAATTTTTTTAATCAATGACGAATTTTATAAAAATTGCTTTGAATTTCTCGATAATTGGACATTTTTATGATATAATAACTAATGCGATTTAAATAAAATAAACTATATTTTTATTTGTTTAATCGAGAATTTCATTAACCTCGTTTTTGTTTCACATATTTTTATGAAACACTGTGGTTTGACTGTATTTTCTGTCATTTCGTTTTAAAAGCATTTAATTTTACATTAAATTGAAGTGGGATTTGGAATGGGTCATATTGGGAATAATTTGGGGATTGGATATGAAAATTGGGAGAGACGATGGACCGTTCAGATGTACCATTTGGCGGGTTATAAATTAATTAGGCAAATATGGAAGTGTTTCATTAACGCGATGGACCGAGTAATTCTATTGATTGATGTCTTGCGTTACTTGAATTAATTGGGGGAATGCTCAAACATGAGCGTTAAGGAGCGGGAATTAATTATTTGAATTTGATAATGATTTGGCCTGTGCTGATGAATCCGGATGGGACGAAAAAAGGACGAAGTGAGACACTGAGAAAAGAGTGAATTTAGTTTAATTAGACAAGAATTCGGACATATTAAGAGTAGATGTATTATAATCGTCTCTGACTTGAAACGGCGCATACGTTGGGTTGAAACATGTTTTCTTACCGATCTTATCGAATATTGTGATTTTAGATCGTTATCGTACTTTCGACTTTTCGTTATGCAATGGCCTTCGAAAAGTGAGCGACATTTTTACATTCGCAATAGAATTGTTCGTTTTAAGGTGATTTTTTACGAGCGCCACAGTATTTCCAGATTTCCATCAATAACGAAATTTCATTTTTTTTGTTCAGCCAGCACGGGCCGAAACGTGCTTTTTGTGAAACATGTTCCGCGTTTCGACTTTCCGGTATTTGATTTCTTGTTATTAATCCAGAAATCGTAGCATGTTCGATGACATCAGTGGAACAAACGTAATTTGATGTTGAATCTGTAGAAATGTGATAAATTGATACATTTTTAACCACAGAATATGTTTCATGTGAAGCGTGGTAAATAATGCAATTTCACTTTCCAAAATATAGTTTCCATAAATAGAAAGTTGGTGGCATCTTTGTAAATTTAATTAATATTGTTTCATGTTCTATCATTGTAAATAACCTCGGTAAGATAAAAAAACATTCCATCAAGCAATCCTCAAAAAATAGAATTTCTGTTCCAAAAATAACCACAAAACTGTTTTTCAAAAATGGGTTGAATTCACTGAAAAGGTTACAACGAATTCGATCACCAGATTGTACTAACTCCAAAATTAGAGACCTGAAATAATAATAAGTCAAAATATTACCCTGAATGTACTCAATTTTACGAGGTACTGACTTTTCCTTATTTTAAAGAGTCTCAATTGAAACTGACCTGAATCTGGAATTTGATCTCTCGACCTATATATTTTCTAAATTGTATGTAAATTGTTGTCAGACTTCAAAGGTTTGCAATTAGTTTGGATACAGACAGTAGCCAGACAATAACTATCTGGCTACTGTCTGAAAGCAGTAGTCAAAGCCAAGCAATTGTCAGAAACAGAATGTAATTTGGTTACATTCTGACAATTGTTTAACCCTGGTTTGGCTACTGCCTTGTTATTGTTTTCCAGTCCCCGATAGAACTAGATGTATATTATACATATATTAGACGGACGTAAAATACGTAAAATAGATATATACATATAATATATGTATATTGTACATATACTAGATGTATATCAAATTTATGTTCTATCAGGGAGTATTGCTCTTTCCAGACCAATCTTCTCCCTAAGAAATACCCTCTGTCTGGCTATACGGTCTGCAGTTATGGTCTATCTATCTTCCATTCCTCCAGATACCAGATTCCTTCCAAACCAACCATCTCTCCTCAAAAATGTACTCCACAACAAACTTCTTCATTCGTCCACCCCCTCCTACATTCTCACACCCCAAAATATCATCCCCAAAATCTAATCAAACCCGCTTTCTGTTGCAGCGAGTGCAGACGTGGGTTTCGCGATCTACGACAGGTACACCGCCGAGGAGATGGGTCTGGCGGTGTCCTACGTGGCCCACCTGACCGGAGCCCTCGCCGGGCTCACGATAGGCCTCCTCGTGCTGAAGAACTTCGAGCAGCGGCTGCACGAGCAGCTGCTCTGGTGGGTCGCCCTGGGCGTCTACGCCGCGTGCACCATCTTCGCGATCATGTACAACCTCATGCACCCGGACTACCCGGGTCGCGAGGTCCGGTTCGCGTACGGCCAGCCGATTGGCCCGGCCACGTAACGCGACGCCCACCGCACCGACGTTTGCAATACCAAAAGAGCAACCGATCAGCAGCAGGAAACGTACCAAAGAAGTATCAAAGGAGCCGGCGCTCGCGGACCGCGGGCTGGTCCCGACTCGGACTCAGTCTTCCCAGATGAGGAGCGGCGTTCCTGGCTCTAAACACACGCAACGCGCAAAGACAACGACGATCCTGCCAGGACACGTGGTGCCACATGCCGGGGACAGGTCCAGCCCGAGATGTTAGCTTGCTTGTCGTCTTCCAGCAGTCAGTAGTCCGGCCTGGACCAGGTCGACGTTACCAGTTCTGACGATGACTAAGTTGATGACTGAGTCGCTGACTTAGATGTGTCGTGGGTGGGAAGAGGGAGGCTGGATTGGTTGATTTGGAGAGGAAGCTGGAGAATGGAATGAGGGGAGAGTCTGAGAGGAAGCTTGGATGGTAGGACCTTCGTACCATCTGCCTGGTAGGATCTTCCTACCATCTACCAGCATGGTAGGTCCTTCTCACCATCTACCTTTAAGGTAGACTCTTCCTACCATTGACTTGTATGGTAGGACCCCGCCATCTAGACATAGATGGAACCAATCTCCCAACTAGGTTCCTACCATCCAAAAGACGAAACAGACATCGATTCAACCCAGATAGCAGCACTGTTATACATACAGTACCCGATACTCCAACAATCCTGTCCCCTCATTACGATCTGGTTATCCGACTCGCCAGCCTCACTCTTCGACTCTCCCTGCGCCCAGTCGGTATAGTCCCTGCGCGATCGCGCCCCTCGTCCTTGTCAGCGCGTCAACTGATATTTGATATTTGTATGTAAAAGATTGTAAATAGCGTGTACAGCGAAATAGACGGTATAGCGTTCTGTCGAAGTCAGGCGGGAGGTATGATATTTTTGTCTACGCGTCCTAGAACCACGTCGTCTGTACATACGTTGCTTACTGTACATTCTTCGAGCGCCTTCGCCCGGACCCGTTCCGGCGCCACTGTCTTTGTCCGCTAGTTAACATTATTTATACCCGGCGATCTTGTTCTTATTTATTCGCTAGTTACCCGTTGTAGTAGTCAGAGGCGAACGAAGCAACTGAGTCGTTCTCGGTGCCCGAGTAGAAATAAGAATTCCTCAAATCTCGCAGCAACTCTGACTGTCCCAGCCTGGAGAGTTTCTCCGAGCATTTCGGAATGTAAAGAAGATACACTTATAATCCTGAGAAACTGCCAGCATTCGGACCGTCAGAGTTGTTCAGCGATCTTGAGACACATTTTCCGAGATTGCATTTCTATCAGGGTGGGTCTGCCAGACCCAAAGGCCTAGCTCTGCTTGCGATTCGGGAAATCAATGAGAGTGATGTACGATGCTAGTCAATTAATTAAACCAAGAAACAAACGAACATCGACGTACGACTCACTCGGCCGCACTTAGGCACTTTTTCCCACTCTGCTCGCTCGCGCCCTCTCGCGGCCCGACGCGACATCGGCGCCGCGCGTTTCCCTTTCGTTGTTGTTCGCTTCTCTAATTCACTTTATTATTCGTTTTCGTGCGCTCCCCTTCGTGTAAAGTAGCGTTACACGCGAGCGTTTTCACGTTCCGCGGCGGAAGGACGAGCCGAGCAGAGCGCGCCGGAAATCGATCGGCCGCCGCGAGAGAGTTTGTTTCCGTGTACGATTCGAGGCGGCGGCAAACTTTCGTGTCCGATCGCTTTTAATTCGCCCCGGTTTTTAGCCCCCGCGTTAAGTCCGCGCGCACTTTCCATCGCGACGCAAAACAACGACCCGTTTTCCGTTTTTCTTTCCGCCCGACAATTCCGGTCCATTAAAGCCGATTGCGCCAACTTTTGATTGGCTTCGTGTTATTCCAATCGAAGCCGCTTGTTGTTGCTGCGCTTTGCATATCACTGCCACAGACGTTTTCGGAAAGGATTTCCGAATTGCAACCGAAATTGTCCACAGTGAAAAAAATGTTCCATTAAAATAAACCAGATTTATAATTAAATTTTACCATGTGGTATGGTAAATGATTTGTAGATTAAGTAAAATTGACTATATCGCATGGAAAATTTTCACAGATCTTCAAGTAAAATCTACTGTAAATCTGGTTTTCACCTAAGTTTAATGGCAGACTTGTTTTAGTGCCCTTCGAAAGGTCGAATGTGACAGCGTGTCTTTTCGCAAGTTTTAGATTTTATTCTCTATTTTTAGCTAACCACGCGCAGTATTACATTTTGCTTTTAACGTAGCCGCGGATACGCCCAGTAAATTAACGCATACCCTATCTATCCGTCCAATTCGGAAAACATTAAGTTTCACGTGCCCGAAAAGTGATACGCTCGTGTCGTCGATCCAGCGCGATTCACGTTGCCGCGAGACACGTTAGGCAAACCCATTTTTATTCGCGCCGCTTTTAACCTCGTCCCGTTGCGTTCGATCGTCCCGTTTTCGTCGCTCCGTCTTTGTATTTTTATAGCCGCCGCGGCGCCCAATTTTACGCCGCGAACAAGTTACGTTTCATTATCGGCGCCTAACTCCTTTCGCCGCCGTTGCCCCGAAACTTTTCAGCGCGAGAACGATCTCATTTCCGCAACTGTCCAGAACGCTTTTCCGAACGGTCGTTCCCTCCGCGGACCCCTGTAAATACGTCTTTTTCACGCTCAACCGTTCCGTAGGTCGACAGCTCCGCCGCAATATGATAAGCCGCCGAGGCGACGATATTCGTTTGTAGTTTTGAGCGTTCGACGCTTCCGGATCGACGAATCAGAGACCCGAAATTATACCGATTGCGATTGTCTCGCGAGGGGAAAAACGATAGCGATACGTCCAAGCGATGGCACGTCACGTCCTAATTTATATAACGCATGGTCAGTCATGATTCCGCGAGCCAAAGATGTGGAGCTAGTAAAGTCACAAAGATTTATTGTTTAATTTAGCGTCGTTCCCTCCCTGCTGAAGACAAACTTATGGGATACCGTTCTGTGTGGAATTCCAGATGGGATAGGTCCAGAATTTATTAGAGGAGATTTTATGTAGGATTCTGTCTGAGGATATATGTTGTAACATGAGCAATTCGATATTAAGTGATATTCCATATGGAACTTCATACGGAACTATTTATTTTAGTTCCTGTATGGAATTTCATAGGAAGGACCATGGTAAAATTATTTATGGGATGTCATACGGTGTTTCAAATGTGAGGAGTACCAGGTGGGATTCGATATGGAACATCATGTAACACTAAATACATTATTCGATATGGAGATCCCTCTTGAGACTCCATACGAAACTTCCTTATGGAACTCCACTTATATAAAGTACCAATACAAACGTCTTTTGGATTCCGTATGGTATCCCATATCTATGAATTCTTTCACGAAATACGAAATATAATAGCATGTGAAACTGAATTCGGTATTCAAAATGGAACACAATACAAATTTAAATAAGGTACACCATAAAATATGGGACACCATACCGGATTCGACACAGGAATCCGTAGTTTCATAAAATATTCCACAAGGAACTCCTCCCCTATGAAACACCACACCGAAATCCCTCGGGGACTTCCCCAGGTATCCCATAAAAGTTGCTCCAGCAGGGCTCCTAGGTTTAATCCGAGATATCAGCGATTCGAATGTGCGTCGAGCGCGCCAAGTACGCGTACCGTAATTGGATACTTTTGTAACACTCGATGCTGCTGCCGTGGGCTTTGTACAAAGCGATTCCGTTTTTCGTAATACAGTGAGATTATGCACCGAACCAAAAAGCCGTCGGCCGCGCGCTCTCCGCCGCGCGTTTTCCGCGCGATCAATTATTGCAGCCCCACATTTCCGGGCCGCGCGGAAAAAGCGCGTCGCTTCGATTACGCGCGTTCCGCCGCGCAAACACTTCCCTAGTAAGTTTACGTTAATTTATTATTTATACGAGAACGATAGCTCTCTACTGCCAGTGAACGAGCCGAACCGTTCACGTCGGCGCTCGCACGGAGGAGGAAACTCGGAGAAACAAAGAGCACATGCTGAATGACAAGTGTACGTTTATTTTGTACCGAACGAGAGAGTGTACGAGCGGTGAATATCGGTTTTCATAGGGAAACGCGTCCGGGGATGAATTGTCCCGCGAAAATCGCCTCGGAAAATTGATATTCAGCGTGCCTCGACGAGGTTTCGACAAGGTTTTGTCATTACACGAAATATCAGTGCACGTATTAAGAATAAATTTATTTAATCATTGCCCCGGATTTTCATTCATACACGCCCTATCCCGACGCCGATTGGACGAACCGCAATCGCGTTTCGCCGGATCGCTTTAATCAAACTGCGAACATTCTGACAGTTTGTTATAGTTTCGCGTTTCAAATTTTATTTTATCGTCGATCGGCGATGTTAACGTCGCCGCTAATAGCCAATTCGATGCGGCGCAAAAGAGGAAAATCCGTCAGAACGCTGCGTGCCGATGCGTTCGCATTAACGAGCTAAAATGCGGCTTTCAAATGGATACGGTTTAATGGAAATTAATGTTTTTTGTAATGCCGCGACGGACAGGCGGCGGTTTTCGGGACCCGTCACGTTCGGGGAGCATTATTTTTGCAGATGAATCGATCGATCGGATTTGTGTCGTGCTTGGGCAGGCGGAACTAAGCGTAAACAACGCGCTTGCCGTCGTGGCTTTAAAAATGAATAACTTAGTATAAATTTGCACAACTCGCAAATTGATAGTTGCTGCAAAGAGAAAACACGGTTTCTGCAAGCATGTTTTATGGTAGACTCTGAATTGAACTGTTCAATAATGGTTGCTGGAAATATATTATATAGTTGGAGCAACCATAACGAAGACTTATAGCTACCATTACACATAAATGATGCGTTACGGTTTCAACTAGTTACAACCGTAAAACACATTTTATGGTTAAATCAACCATAAAATGTGAATGTCGCGAGTATAAAAATGGAACTACGTACAGTTATGTTAACCATAAAACTTTTAAAAAAGAAGAGACCGTTGAATCCGGAATTGCAAGTTAATAAAAAGAGTTGTCCAAAATGTGAAAAGATTAGACAAATTTCATAATGTTGTGAAGTCGAGATATTTTGACCCTTTGTTCAAGTATGTCAGTTTTTCTCAGAAATAACCCTGACTCCCCCCCCCCTCCCCTGGACCTCCGCCCTTTAATAAAGATAATGTCGAAGCCGACGAACAAGTTTAAATCAGTGGTTTGGCGCGAAAAGTGACGTTTCGTTAATTAAGAAAAAAAAATAGTCATCAGATGTTGATTTGCTGACCATAGCGAGTTTTTCCGTAAAAAATCCGTGTGTTTTAAACTAACTATTTTCGATAGCAGATTTTCAAGAATACAGTGATTTCTCGTTTTTCGGCGTTTATATTTGAAGATACTATTTTAGAAATAACACTGTCTGAAAATGTCTGGAAAAGTCTAAAAAAAAGTCTAAAAAAGTCTAAACAGTGTGAAAAAGCCTGAAAGGTCCTAATTTTGACACCGTTTAAGATATTTTCAGACTTATTCGGATATGTGCCGACCCGAAATAAGTAAACTGTGAAAATGTCTGGAAAAGTCTAAAAAAAGTCTGAAAATGTCCGATCGCAGTATTCGGATGGAAAATGTTGTCGGGTCTTTTCGCACTTGTTCGGACCATTTCAGACTTTTCCAGAGAATTTCAGACTTAAAATACTCCTGAGTTGCATTTATTTAAATTTTATGTAAATGGTTTACATAAATTGTTTACACAAATTTTATATGCAATTTAAATAATGCTGGCGGTCAGGACAGTTACTTTTTAAGGGTTATTCACATATTACGTCTGTGGTTTTGAGGAAAAAGTTTTAAGTCACTTTTTTGTGATTTTGCGATATTTGCGTTTAAAGTTTCAAAAGTAAACTTTTGCATTTGTATATAAATCTTCTTTATGTCTATTATGATACCATTTCTAATGCAAAATAAAGGGAAAATATAATGTTTAAGTTACCAAAATTAAATTTAAATTTTCCTATGAATTTTGAATGGGAACTTAACTGGTTATTCCTCAAATCGGGTGCACTTAACTGGTTTTTCCTCAAAAATGACACTTCACTGGTTATGTTTTGTCAAAGCTGAGCTAAATGTACAATCAGATAATAACATTTCTACGTTTCCAAAAGAAAATATACATAAAAATATATCAATTTCCGCTCTTAACCAAATTTGTCAAAAAATGTGACTTAACTAGTTTTTCCTCAAAATCACAGATGCTCTTACATAGTTGTGTCCTTTCTTATTCAACGACAAATGATATCTGTGTCTTACCTACAATGCATGGTGTATTATAAGATGAATTAGGCTAAAAATTCCAATTAAAAATATTACCTCCGTTTCTATCATAAAATCTTCTCGGGACATCAATGTTTTTCTTCTGAGAATCACTATCCGCGATTATTTCCTACTGTGCCAACGTCCACTATACACTCTTGCCTGGAACTTCCTCAAACCCCTTCATTCACCCACTTAAGTCACCGTCATTTCGACGGACCTTTCGAAAGCGCGACGACCAACTTTTTCCATCGCCCAAATAAACAACGACTTCGTTTCACGTGCACTTTATTTGCAAACAAACCAACTAACAAACTTAAAAATGACATTTACCTAAATAAGTCTTGCTTTCGGATGCGAAAGTTGCGGTTTGTTGGTATAGCAAGCAACGAAACGTACATATCATATATATATATCGTACACCTACATATATACAACGGAACAAACGCACCGCGGAAAGAAATGGGGTCCGCCGAACAATACTTCCCCGGCGACGACGTTTTGGCTGAATGAACATAGCGAGCGGAAACATAGGACACAAGTGACCGTTACTTTCGTGGATTTGCGCCGCAACGCTTTCGGCCGCGGACTTAACAGTTACGTCGCGATGCGGGAACGGACGCGGGTCCTTCGAGATTGCGAATATCGCAACGATCGCAGGTTCGGTGCACGATTTGTGAACGGGCCGGATTTTTGCGCGACCACAGCACTACGTCTTGAGGCGCTGGTAGGGCTTCCGCTCCGTGAAGAATTCCTTCAGAACGAACGCCTGGATGATGCTGGACATGATTATCGTAACTGTTTCCACGATGGACCACCAGAGGACATGTTCGTTCAGCTCCTCCGCGCGTTTGCGACCCTGCGCCTCGCGCAATCTGTGGTGGGTTTGGTAGTCCAGGATGCTGCTCAAGTGCTTGTAGATCTCCAGTGCCGAAGTTTCCATCTGGAAAAGCAAGATTGATAATATTGGGAATAGTTAATTAAATTACTGACTGAAGTGCAATTACTAGATTTTACGACGATTAAAATATATTGATTAAATCAATTATTTAAAACACGATTTAAATAAAGATACATTATTATTTATCAGTCTGTATTATACGAGGCTGAAATATTTTGTTAAACAGTTTTAATAAATAACTCAATAAGTGAATTCTTATAGAAATAATATCGTCGGTATTGCAATTATCGTATAAACTTTGTAATTGGATTTAAGAAATAATATCATATGATGCTTATTTAATGTGCAAACGTGATGCTTAAATATAGTTAATACAATTTATTTGAATTTATTTCAATTAAATTTAAATCGTACAAATATGGTTTAACTGATTTCAATCAGGATTCTAAATTTATTGTATTATACTTTTTAATAATAGACTGACATAATAATAGTTTATTTCTGAATTTTAAATGACATTAATGATCCTTAAAAATGGTTACATTAAATAAATTGACCTGATTTAAACAAAATTCTTTTTTAAAACCCCAGTTTTAAGTTTCCTGAAACATGACTGATATTCAATTATCCTTATATGTGATTGTTGAATAACTCAATAAAATACAGGTGTACATTCATTACAAATATACGGTGAGTCAAATTAGTATCGTTCAATGGAAAGCTGCTTATAATTCTAAACGTCAAATGGTCTAATCAATTGTTTGCAGTGCATAATATATCGACTACTGCAAATAGTTCATTCCGGCGAAGCTCGCTTTTCGCTGCTAGTTATTCCCAATGCTCGTAGCTTCGATCAATTCAAGATTTACATCATATTTACTCGTACATGAAACGCGAAATTACACTAATTTGACAATTATGATACCATTTCATTTCATGTTTAAGTCACGCATAAGTAATCACAGTTCATTATTATATACCGACAACGACAAATCATTGCTTCATTTTTCCCTGAAATCCCGTCTTCGTTTCGCAAACACAAATGGAATTGCATTTGCATTGACTTTAATGCAACATTGACGAATTACGGAGTGCAATGGCAATGCAAAGATTGCGAATCTGTTTACTCAACAGTTTACAAGAATTACCTGAGTCATCACTGTGATGTGTTCACCAATGCCGCCGGGTAATTTGACTTCGTCGCCCACTTGGAAATCCATATACACAATTTTGTGGGATATCGTGGAGAACTCATTACTGAAGCATGCCTTGTACACCCCTGACACAGCAGGGACGAACGTATGCGAGTCAAATTGCGATTTCACTTGTCTATAGATTATTTCGTTATTCGGCGATTCCAGTGTAACGTCCACATCGTACTGGCCGCCGGTAATCACCTGCAATAAACAATTTACATAAATTTTACGTGATTATGATGATTGCAACCTGAAATTTCAGGGGTGGTCAAATAAATTAAGACATTATTAAGCAGCTGGTGGATATATATGTTCGCAATTAACAATTATAATTATATTTAACCAAACTGATTAGATTTGTAATAAACAGGTACATTTTACAGATGTTTCGGCAAATGGTGATAATGGAAATATATGCAGAGATATTGAATGTATATATTGTGTTTGACTTAGCTTATTGAAGATAAGGATATGAATATAGTGTGAATGTGTTGGAAGTTTAATAATTTTTCAAAAAGGTGTTGGGTGGAATTTATGAAATATTAATTTTGCTTTATTTATTTTAGTCTTACAAAAATAATGTGATGGAAAAAATATTGCAAAGAAAAAAATAAGTTTTGTGAACAACTATTTATTTATTTATAACTATTATTTTATTGTATTTTTTTATTTTTTGTGGACAAAAATAGCAATAATGAAGTCTGATGTATTTAATTTGTTAAAATTCAGATTCAAGTTCCTTCTCACATTTCATATTACAAAATTATATCAAACAGTTTTAAAGAATATTTGTACTCATAAATTGAAAACTAAGTCACAGTCTAATTTTAGCTACTTAAATTAAATGATATCTATACTTGTCAATGTGTCACGCAATTATAGGTTAGAATACCCTGTCGGCTGACATAACAAAATCTGCCAGTAAAACTTAGTTAATTTATAAATGAACGTGAAGCTTTTACCTGAAATTCGAGGGTGGATGATACATTTTTATCGATGTACTGGTAGAAGCATTCTTTGGAGTTCTCTGACAGCTCGAATTGCAGCTCAACACTGCCGACGAATATAATCGAAGAAACGAGGCAGATCGTGCTCAGGTACGTTTTCCAACAGTCCATGATTGTCTCCTTGGCGCTACGCGCAAAACATCGATTCCCCGGTGTTGTGGGTTTAAGTCAACAATGGCTAGCAATATTCAATGACAAATTGACAACCTCCACAAACAAGCGCCTAACGTGGCCGGATATTATAAGCGCACACCTAAAACAGGCTACTCGAATCTAGAGACTTTCGTGCGACGCCAAATGTCCCGCACCTAAAAATGCCATCATGAAAATGCGTCTTAAAGTAAATCGATGTTTCATCATAAATCTGTAATTCCGAGATATGTCCGAATAAGAATGTTATTAAAAACTCAAGAAATCATTGTCAAAATTGATTTTTGTTAATTTATCTCTAAAATTCTCGTTTTAGGAATAGTTTTATTATTCTTTAGTATCTCTGTTTCACTCTCACTTTCTTAGTTTAGACAAAGACAAAAGAATATATTACACTTCCAAATTAGTCAAAAAAATATCCAAAAACACTCACAACATCCCAACTTCAGTAATTCAGTTTAAAAAAACAATTCCATCCTTCAAAATCAACCATAAACAATCAATTAACAATCCTTAAGGACAGTTTACAACAAAAAACATTCCCACTCATTTTCTAGGGAATTTCTCGTGATTTTCACGGAACAACCTGTACCTATCTTCAAACTACTCAACCAATATGAAGTTCGTCGCGCGAAGTCGACTATTTGTTTGGCTCGCCAGTACGATGAAAACAGAAAAAGATAAACTTTGAAATGACAATATGTCTGCAGCGGCGGTGCGCCTGATCGGCCGTGAGGATCGCCCGGGGATGCCGACGAAATAGTCGCGGGATCGATGGACGACGAGGATGCGGACGGCGATAGGATGACATTGTCGTTGAACCGGTATTTACTGGGTCTGGAGCCAGAGCTTGAGACAAACTCACCCGAGCGCGACAATGTCTTCGAGAAACCGCGCCGCAAGATGGACAGGACACCTGTCACGGTGCCACTGTGCATCCTGGCGGAGGTCCGTCTCCGGTTCCTGTGCCCGGACGACCTGGAGGAGGTCCGCGAGCTCTGCAAAGACTGGTTCCCGATAGGTATGCCAGGTGTCTATTAGCTTACGTCGATCGCTCCAGGTGTCACTTGCGAATTTGCCTTGGTGAATGAAAAATGATTGATTGCGATTAGAGATTTTGAAATATGTTTCTTTTTTTATAAAGAGATAAAGAGAAAATGCAAATTTAGTTCGTTTTGAATCAGCCCTGTAAAACAGAAAAAACCTGTTTTTTATCACTTCCTATTGCCTAACCAATTTACCTCTTTTAAGAAACTGAACATAATAGAAGGAAACTGACTTTTATTTCTTTGGATGTCTTGTTCGTTATAAATGCATTGCCTCTATTTCATAGAAGAAACAGAAAGCAATTCAACTCTATATGAGGGTATAATTCAAAGTAATTGAATGAGGGTATTTTCATTCAATTACTTTGAATTATATTTAAGTGAGTTAGTAGAAAGCAATATGAAGTTTTTGAAATGCAGTAGGTTATTATTTTTTATTTTTTACAGGAAGGGGTAAATAATTGAATAAAAAAATCATGATTCATGAATCATTAACTTTTAACTTGAATATAAAGTTTTGATGAAACAGAATAAAATATATACGTTTTGCAACACACACATTTATTTAATAATGATAATGAAATTTAATTAGTTGAAAGATAAATCAGTTGATATATAAAGACATTTTAGCAATTTAAATCACTAAATTCACTTTTACTTTCACCTTTTCAATCTATCCCATTTCTCATTAAAATGACTATAATTAATTTAACCAATAAACTTAAATTTAATATTTTATCAACGTTCATTTATTAAATAACCAATTTTATAATGAATTCTTGCAAATCAATATATTAAAAGTTTTAATTCATCTAATACCAAACATAATTCTTACAGTGTAAACATTCGACCTATTTAAATCATTTTTCATTTACTAAATGATGCTTTACTGCTGTCACTTTGGGATCATTGGTTTTGCGAAATACATTGCTTAAGAATGTGTTCTATTTTGAGGTCACATTGGAAAATATCACATTGGAATAAAGAAATATGTAGT
>JABFPB010000305.1:0-43885 GCA_022817645.1 Ceratoteleas bidentatus
GGCAAAGATGGCAGTGCGCGGATGTTTTTCCCGCCAAGGCGCTCGCGGCTCTCGTCATTCTCGTCTGGCACGGATCGACGGGCCGTAACTGCTCGCATTTCTCTCGACCGCTCGCTCGTCCGTCGTCGTCGCCCCCGGCCGCGATCATGGGACAATCCGACAACAACGAGGACTCGACGTACAGCCGTCACCAGGACCTCTGCCAAAAGCTCAACATGGACGCGGTGTCCGCCTCGGACGCCTGGAAGTCGTACGAGGCGATCCGCCAGAATTACATCCTCGAGGTAAACCCGCGCTATTCGCGTCTTCCCCGCGCTTTGCGACGCCACTTTTGAAAGTTTGCCGCGCGCCGCGGGACCTTTGTTTTGGTGCGCGGTTCGGCCCGGGTCGACCGGCTTCCGGGAACGGCGCTCCGGTTGCTAGGAGTGCTATTTTTAAAAGGGCTGCGAGAGGGGAAGAAGGGATGCGGAGAGATTTAAGGAAGCTTTTTTGGGTTTTCTCCAGTGTTGGGAGTGACGTTTTGGGAGAGAGTTTTGTTTTGATGGAATGTGTATTGATATATCGCGGTTTTTTGGATTAGAATCAAGGTATCAGGGGCTTTTTGTATGTGAATGAAATGGGGAAAGTAACATATGTTGATTGGTATTTTTATTGGTTTTTATTTGAAAATACAAATAAACGAAATAAATAATAAAAGGTAAAAGTGCGTGTAATGTGTATCTCAAAGAAATCTGATAAAATAGCACGGAAAGAGGGATGTAAAATAAGAAACAATGTAGAGAAAAAACAGGTAAAAATTGCATGCTGAATGGGACCTTATGATTATTTGTTATTCATGGATTAATTGTTTATGCATTGAAAAAACATTAATTACAATAAAGATGTATGAGAATGAGTAGATTAGCAAAACCATTTTCAGATTTGTAGAGCTTTTTTTACAGTAGTTGGAAGTAGTTTTCGTCCTCTTTTGACCTATGTTGTATAGTTTAAGTGTATGTTTTATATCTAGAAGAAGCATTTCTGCTTCTCTTTTCATTGTTTTGCACAAAACTTTTGTATTTACAAATGTAATTGTATCTCATTTAAAACAGTTCAGAATTATTTCTATACTGATGCTTTTTTGAATGAAAATGTTGGGTCAAAAAGGCAGAAAATCATTATAATCAATGCATCGAAAAACTGTCTGTATAATCTGTAGTATAATCTGTAGTATAAACTGTATAATCTGTAGTATAACTAGCTGATGCTGCTTCTTTTTTTGACAATTAATAAAAATATCCATTCCCATAAGCAAGTTTGTAAAAAGCAATCCAAGATGAATATCCAAAAATACATTGTACATATTACATGTATTACAAATGGAAAACTGAAGATGACTTTGTTCCAGAATCACTCCACCAACACTTCAAAGATTTTTTTTCACCAAACCCATTGGTTCAATTGTAATCAGAAAACAAAAAGCTATGCAATACATGGTACTTGACAAAAGTTGAAAATTATACAAATTACACTACTTACAATAGTTACAAATATACTTCGTAAAGCAAATTTACTTAATTAATAAGAGTATTAAATTAATTTATTGTTTTTCTTCAATTATACAATTGGATGATTTGATAAAAAGATTTGTGTTATTGCACAACTTTCACTTAAAGTTATTCTCCAGTTTACTTCTCTAATTTAGGCTCTAATAGAAGTCATAACTCGATTTAATATTAGTTTCTGCCTATTTTTCCACAATTTCAATTAACAATACAAATTAACTTGAATAAACACACAAATTTGTGAACCTAACATTACTGCTTTCATTCTCCAAATCTCAGTTCTTTTGGTCAAGCATAAACCACCTAATTGGTTGGGATTTATAGTTGACCACATAATTGATTTCCCATTCAAATGGCCTGAGGTAAAACAACTTAGAGGGCATAAAAGACTTGAATGCATACTGACGTTTGAATGCATCCATTCTACATTTATCCCTTCGTTGTTGAGGATGATATGTTAACTCTGAAGACAGAATTACTGCTGACTATTATTGCTATTCATATAAATCTGAATTGTAAACAATTTAATAATGTGAATTAATGTAAGAAACAACATTAAATAAATTGTAATATTATTAAAGTTTCACTGATTTAAAACAATTAAGGATGTTATAGCAAAAAGTCAAATATTAAAGAATTTGTTTATTTTAATCAAAATGAATTCTTTGAATCATAAGCTTTCCGAAACTGTAATAAAAATCAGGGCTTATGGGCCTAAATTCTACATTTTTACATATATGCAATTACATTGAAAACATATAATTCAGTAAATAAATATTTAAGTCAAAAAACGAAATGACTAATAATTCTAAACTTTGCATTTAGGGTGACCAGATCCAGTGGATAGGATGTGCCTTATTCGTGGCTTGCAGAAAAAGTTCGACGCCGACTGTCGGCAAAACTGGCGCAAACGTTGAGGGAAACTGCGTCTCGCTAACTCGACTGCTCAAGCTGTGCAACTTGCCTCTGGTCGAATTCTTTGGCAAGAGTCGTCTCTGGGCCGACATGGCACACATGCCCCAGGAGTTTCGCTCGAAAATCGATAAGATCGAGCGCAACTTTTCCGTGTCGATGATCATTTTTCAGAAATACCAGCCAATGTTCGTGGACATCTTCAAAAGCCCGCACGAAGATGTCAGCAAACCGGTTCGCTCGAGGCGCCACAGAGCGACACCTTGCACCAGCTCGAGACTGTTCGAGTTCTGCTGGACATTGTTCATTTGTATAAAGAGCGCGATTCCGGTGATCGCCGACGATTTGGTTAATTCGTACCATTTGCTGTTGGTATGCTGCGACCTTATGTACAGCAACGTTCTGCTGTCAAACCGCAAAGATCTGTTCAATCCAAATTTTCCTGGTAATCATTGTTGGCAATCCTTTTTAAAAGTTCTTTTTAATCTGATTACTTGAATATAGATGTATGCTTTTAATAATGTTTTTTTCATTCATAGAACCGTTTCAAATTTGTTCGACTTTTAGGATTACCAGCAAATTTCAACGACGAAAGCTACTCAACTCCTGATGTTGCAAACTGCATATTGGATATACTCTGCGAGCATCACGAAGGCATCTGTGTAGAAGCCAGAAGCATTAAAGAGTACACGTTGAGGGAACACCTCAACCGACTGTTTAACAACCGCGACTTACGAGGCGATTCATCCAATTTCTCGGGCATTTTAGACCCTATCAATTTCGAAGGAAATTTTAAAGCTATCACCAAATTGTACGAACAGTACGTGCTCAATTCGGGAGACTTCGACGAACGAATATTTTTAGGTAATATTCATTGCCCAGCCATTATATTAACTGTTAATCGAATTCTTAACCAGGTCGAATTAAATTTCTAATAAAATCAATTAAAATTATTAAAGGTATTAGAATTTTTGGTGTTCTAAAAGGGATTTGATGAATTAATATAAAATTATAAGTAAAAATGCATCCAAAAAGTATAAATGAAAATCAAATTGGAAGGGGTAATGTTAAATTTATAAGTATGTCTTATTCTAGTAAAAATAAATGAAAATAATCCTATAAAAATTAATTACTGTAATTTAAAAAAATATTGAATTAAATATAATTAAATTGAATTATTCAATATTTATTAATTAAATGAAATTAAGGAATTCATCTTATAATTCAATTTAGTGAATATTTTGAAGAAGAAAATAATTTTAATTTTATTTTTTCTACGCATTTAAACTAGTAAAAGCTTGTTCAGCATTGTATGTAGAACACGTCCTGCGATTCATTTTTTTAACATTTTTCTTTGCTTACCAATTCTTCCTCATTTCTCTGCTTAGTCCAAATGGCTGGAAACAGTTATTAAACAACAAATTAAAGTAGAAAGATTCAAGTCTTTACTTTTATTGCAAATACTTAATTTTTATTTTTATTGTAAATAATTATTATTTAACAAAAAAACTGATTCCAGACATTGAAGACAATTCCCAAAAATTTCATTAACAACTTTTAACATTGTATGTTCTGTAATGGCGTTTTTAATTGGATTTTTCTGTTGCATTATTTTGCTTCTTGCTTTTATTAATTTTGCCTGCTCCTTTGCGGTGATTGTGCCTTTGCAGCTGGGTGGAATCAAGTGCCACCGAAAACGAAAACGACTATGGATGTTGTCAGGAGAAAAGTATTAAACAATTATTTAACAAAGGAAGGTGGGTTTCATTCAACGAAGTCTTTTATTTATTGATTTTTCCATCTTTTCAATTCACACTTTTCAACGTCTGCTGGGAATTTCGAATTGCATGTATACATATATCCACAGCTGTTATATATATAACTGCTAAATGACATGTGCAGTAGCATTTGTATTTAAACTTGCGAACTTGCGAACACCCTAACCTCAGTCTATGTGTCAGCGTCTCCGGGCATATAAATTGTGCAAAACGACGTTTGGCCGAGCTTTGGAATACCAAACAGCCGAATTTGTGTTGCCAAGCAAACAATGTTTATTTGTTTCCATGGATTAAATGGGAATTACTTGTAGGTGCAGACGCGACGGATAATATCGGCAATCCTGCCAGAATGGGAGGCGAGTTGTTGGACCAATTCAAGAATGACAAATTTAAAGGAGTAAGTGGAAACGGTGATAAGCGTCGTTAATTTCATTTAATTGAGCAATTACTTTAATTAAGGCTGTTGTGATTTGAATCATTTGCTTTAAATCATTGATTCAAATCGTGATTTAAATTGAACAATTAAAAAAATCTGTGTTACCTGGTTTTTCCCTAAATCTGATCATTTTTGGTGTTTTGTCAATAGTTATTATTTCAAAATAATGAAGGTTTCGATCTAATATTGTTGTATAAAATAAAAGCAGATGAAAACAATAGTACGAATAATGGTAGAAACTCATTTTCGACCAAAAGTGGAGTTAACTGGTTTTACCTTTTAGCCACAATAAATTTATTGCAATGATATCGCGTTTCAGTTTTAGAGTAAAAATGATTCTTTTATCTTTGTAAGTATTTTCTTATAAGTTAAAAAAACTAATTGAAATCAAATCAGATTAAATGGATAGTTATTAAAAATCATCATTTTTAACAGCCCCAGGTTTAATTGGATGGAGTAATTAACTCTTAATCAACTTTTTGCAGAATTTGGCCCCTCCCACACCTCTTACCGGACGGAAATATTTGAGAACGAAGGAAACGTGCAACAATGCTCCCGTTTCCAGCGCGACGCACAATATCATGCAATTACAGCATCTGATTGGCTGTCAATCTCAGTCCTCGGATGGCTTGCAAGCTCTGTTCAGCAACTGCAACGAAAATATCAAGACGCAGGTCGAAGCGAAGGTCAAGGAGCTGAGCGACCAGTTTTACTCAAAGTACACGCAAAATGTCGACGAGGCGGATTCTTCGAAACTGGACTTTGGCAAACAGCGATTGTGCATGGGACAATCTTTGTTCTACAAATTACTGGAGATGATTCTCAATGAGGAAAAAAGGAAAAAGCCCAACAGCGATTTGTCGGTTTGTATTTCTTTTGTCTAAGTTTTTTATTTTTATTCAATTTTACTCATTTTTATTTATTTATATTTTATTTATATAAATAACTTAATAAATAAATACATTTTACTGATTTTAATTCTCTGTCAATTTATCTTTAGGAACTCTTGTCCAACAACGTCTTCATTCAATGCCTCTTCGCATGTTGTTTGGAAATCGTGATGCACTCGTACCAAACGGAGGACAAGAAATTTCCGTGGGTGCTGAAAGCGCTGAAACTCGAGCCATACAATTTTTACAAAGTCATCGAACTGATCGTTCGCGTGGCTTATGAAAAATTGTCCCGGGACACGGTGAAGCATCTGAACCGCGTGGAAGAGCGTATTTTGGAGTCGATGGTGTGGCAGAGGGACAGCCCTCTGTGGCCTGCCATCGAAAATATGAAAGACAGCGTTCCGAGCTGTGAGGAAGTTTCTTTGCCGGGAACTTTGGAGTCTTTGGACCCGAACACTCCAGGACAGCCGGCTTTGAGAAAAATCGCACTGGATCGTGGAGCTCACCACGATGTCCAGCAGAGTCCGATATCATCTGCTTCGGAAAGGTATCATTGATTGTCATGTTTTGAAAGCTTTATGTATTGGAAAACCTATGTAATGGCGAGTGTGTTGGACTGAATTTGAGAGTGAAACGCTTTCATATTTGTGTTGCTAATTTTCAGTTTTTATATCCTGTGTTGATTACTTTATATATCCTGAGTTGTGTTGATTACTATTTTTTTTTTGTATTTGGTTTTGTTGATTACATTCGAGACTGAAGAAATGAGAAGTTAGTCAAAAGGATTATTAAAAAAAAGATTGCTTAGATGCTGAAATAATGTGATGTGTTTAATTTGGATTTTATTTAAGAAAAAATGTGTGGGGTTGATTCGTAATTTTTGAAAATTATTTTTCGATTGAATTAGATGTTAAAATAAAAAATTGTTTGGTTTAAAATATATGGTTGTTCAAAGTAATTGTTCTTATAAGAATTTTGTTTTTTAAAATGTATTACTCGAATTTGTTACCATCAATTATATACACTACAGGATATAATCCTTACATTGTTTATAGTATTTTGTGAAATAGTTTTACGCATCACAAGCTTAAGAGATTGAGTAGATAAGAACATATTATAATTTCATTTCCTTTCATTTGTTTAATTTGCACTACTACTTCCTTATGTGATTAACTTTCATGCTGAGTCGTGATTGAATATAAAACAAATAGAAGGGGAATATAGTATAGATTTTCTTTTTTTTTTCTTCCATCACTTGAGTATTACACCTGGGTAGTTTGACGAGTTGTGAACCACCTTCACACCATATGCCAATCTAGCATTGCCAAAAATGTACAATTGTAAAAGTAAATAAAAATTATCAATAAATTGTTGACACTAACGTTTGATTCAATAATCTTTTGAATTAAATTTATAAACAATTAAGAACTACTGTTTATTAGTTTTTTTGTGAGCTTTTTACTGTCGTCATTAGATGGCAGAGCTGTTCAATTTAAAGATAGGTTAGCGTATGGAGTGTCCAAAACAGGATAACTTGACAGTTTATTCCATTATGACAATCTCAAAAAAACTTGCCCCACAAAAACCAGTCAAAATTCCTTCCTTCCGATTTGAAAACTTGTTTATAGATGAGTTTTAACTGTGGGATTCCAAAATACCATGAAATACATAGTTTTATGGAATCCCCCAGTTAACAATTATGCAGCATTATAGAAGGCGTTTCCAAACTCCATTTGGGAACGCCATCTATAACACTGCGTAATTGTTAACTGGGGCATTCCATAATACTAGGTATTTCATGAGGAACCTTGCAGTTCCAGTGCGTTATTTCATTCATTCCAAGTTTGGAAATTTGTTATGTTACTGGTTAATTGCAATAATCATAGGTTTGGGATCTGAAATGGGGGAGTGACCTCGGATTATGGCGTCGACAAGCATACATATTTGAACTATTTTGTAAAAAAAATATAATGTAGGTTTCTTCATTTGCACAAGACTTTTTTATTTAAAGACATGTTAAATGACTAAGGGGAGGTGCAACCAAAAAATCAAGCAAAATAAAAAAAATGGACATTTTTTTTATTGCGGTTTTATATACTTTGAATCGTTCACTGTTGTAGTGAAATCGAAATTTAGATATCTGCATTGCAAATTATATTTTTGTAACATATTGATTGGTAATGCAAGCTTCTTTTATGGCATTTCCAAACTTTAAACGCAATTTCTCGACAAGGTTTTTTTCAAGTTTTCTCGCACTCGGCGTTATTTTTCTCAGCCAATTTTCAGGTGATTAACCTTAAACTTTGCACACATAATCTTCAAAGTATAACGAAGGCATTTCTAAAGACGGATTTTTAATTAATTTTTTTGAACAAAAGTTACAATATTTCAAACATGAAAAATATTGAAAAATACGCAAAAATCGGCCAATTTCGTGCATTTTAGAATTCAACAAAGCATAACTTGAAAACAAAGTAAAAATATAAAATTCCATCTTTAGAATTGCTGGATTATAGAACGAGGATAAAGTGTGCCAAATTTTGAAGTAAATCGGTTGAAAATTGTGGTCTAGGAATTATGCTAAAAATGCCTTTTTTAAAACTATTTTAATTCATAAAAAGGGGGGGATATTTTACGGGTTTTTGTTAAATTTTCTTTTTATTTAGATTAATATCAAGAAAATCAAAATTTTAAGTTATTCGGATAAAAATTACAGATATTAGCCATTTGGGTGCACCTTCTCTTACAAGATATTTACAGAATAATGTTAAAAAAATATGCACTTTCACACATAAACTCATAATCATATAAAATAAAGAACTGAGAAAAAATTTTAAGAATAAAAAAGGAACATATTGATAGAATAATGATATTCATTAATTTAATTTGATTAATTTTCATAGATAGTCTTCATTTGATTTTTAAATTTTCACTCAAAAACGATGCTTATATACAAATAAATTGAAAAAAAAAAAGATGTATTGTAATATGTACATGCGCTTTGAATTGTTCAAAAGTCAATACACGATACGAGTTTCAAAAAAAGAACAGTAGGTGGTAAAAATATTATGTAAGTAAGTAACATTGGAATATAAACTTGTTACCTGTTCAAAATTGAACAAAAAGTGGTTAGAAACCTGAAATTTACTTATAAGGTAATACCTGAGGTTACACAACAAGTAAATTTCCCTTTTCTGACCACTTTTCTGTCAATTTTGAAGAGACATCAACATATTTCAATTCTTTCCCAAAAATGACCCGCCCACAAGATGTTTTGTCCACCTACAGTCATATTTTTGAAACTCGATTTCTACCAATGTTCCCAATCTTCATCAACAAAATAAATACTTAACCTCCATATTTCAAAAAGTCTTTCACGGTTCCGTAATTTACCAACTCAGATCCCACTACCATCAATCACGACTCAGCACCCTTTCTCCGCTCGTTGACTTTTGTTGATTCCGTTCGTTTTCGTTAGATTCCAATCCCCCATAAACGCACAAGGCATGGCCAAGAAGCGGCTCTTTGCCGACGCCAAGCTGACCCCCGGGGCCAGCCAGAGCGTGCTCAAGGTCAGCTCGAACCAGAGCCTGCTTCCGCCCAGACCACCTAACGCCCCCGCCCAATCTGATGCCAACAGGAGCAGCGCTGGCAACGGCGGCGCCGTTCCGCTTGGCGCGAGCACCCCGCTCGCGGCGCCCCCGCGGCCCCGGCGCACCGGCTCGGTCGCCCTCTTCTTCCGCAAGTTCTACAACCTCGCGTTCGTGCGCATGCGCGTGCTCTGCAAGTCCCTCGAGAACAACGACCTCGACCTCGACCTCGAGAAGAAGATCTGGACGATCCTCGAGTACACCATCAAGGAGCAGACCGCGCTGATGAAGGACCGGCACCTCGACCAGCTGCTAATGTGCGCCGTCTACGTCGTCTGCAAACTCGCCAAGATAGAGCGCAGCACCTTCGCGGAGATCATGCGCTGCTACCGTTTCCAGCCGCAGGCGGACTCGCAGATCTACCGCTCGGTGCTGCTGAGGCGTATTGAGGTCAATGACGAAGGGAACGAGCAGGACGGAGAACGAGCCGGGGAGGCGCGGGTCGAGCGCGACAACGTGCCGATGACGCCGAACAACATGGCGGGCACGTCGCAGCGCTTTGACACCGAGTTCCGAGGGGACCTGATCAAGTTCTATAACGAGATCTACGTGCCGGTGGTGAAGGAGTTCGCGACGAGGCTGGTGGCGCGCGGGAGTGCGATGAGTCTGACGCTGAGCCCGCTGCCGAAGGCGAAGTCGGCGACCAATTCGCCGGTCAGGAGAGTGACCAATAGTGTGATGACGCGGGCGCTGGACCCGGGCGCGATCGTCGCGTCGCCGGCGCCCCAGCTGGTGTACTGCTTCAGCAGGAGCCCGGCTAAGGTATGGATGACTAAAAAAACTAAGAAAATCGAATGGTTGTGACACTGAGAAAAATTTCTTGTTGAAATTGTGTGAGGTCTTTTGTTTTTGGGGTATGTTTTTCATACAATAGTTGTATGAAGTGTTTTCGAACTTTACCCTTTAAAGTGATGTTTTTCAGCGTTTATATTTGAGATTATGTGTCACCTCGAAAACGAGAAATTAACGCATTTTTAATCGTGGAATTTTCTCAGTTAGGTCCTATGCAATTTCATTATTCATATTAAAAACATTACATTTTGATGTTTCAGGATCTTGAGGCTATCAATGATATGATGATATCCGTAGATGCACGAAAATCTGTCGGAAAACGTTTGCTGGCTGACGATACCGACGTCGATATGACTGAAGCAATGCAGTCGCCGAATAAAAAGCCCACCACATTTGTCTCTAGAAAAATAGAAAACATTATCGGCGATCGGCGTACGCAAAATCTATAAAATACTAGTTCTACGACACAAGCGTAGAGAAAATAAGACAAAACAGCAGGGAGGCAAATGCAATGACGACATTGCAACTCATTTGTGTAAGGGAGCTTAACAGTTATCGACTTTTGCAGTTTTCTATTGCCAATAATAAACTTGAAATTCATCAGCAAATAGGTTCGCGAATCGCACCACTGTAAGTCAAATTTTCATCAAATATGATTATTTTTGGTTATCGGTATTCCATTTATATTAACTTTTTATTTATTTCAATTCAACGCTGTAAACGCTGAGCAGCCTTGCAATTTTGTTATCCATCCAATTGCAATATTTCACAAAGATACCGAGCGAGTGTAGGTAGGATGCGTTTTTTCGTGATAAAGTAAAAGCTTTTAAACTACGATTGTGATATTTAATGTTATAATTTTAAAAACGTTTGTCTTAGAGTGAAATAGAGTAATTTGTCATAATCATCCGGGTTGAAATTTCATTAATATGTTCGTGGCTGAAATGTTTATGAAAGTGCTTTTCACTTGAGGAAACAATCGTCAATTGTTTTTCGATAGTTTCTATTTCACTTTAAACAGCGTGCTTGTGTTATTCTTACATGTGTTACTACTTTTACTGGGTGATATAAAATTTCATTTGTGATTTTCTATGAAAAAAACGTATTCTGGTTACACGCGCTCGAAATCGTGATGAGTATGAAATGTTTAAAGTGTGTAAAAAGTACTCACAAAGATATATATTTATAAAAGCAAACATATATTTGTTTATAAATACAAGAATCGCAGAAAAGGTAAAACAATTCTGATTTTGCGTAAATTGTTTTAATATCCCTCACTTTTGAATGTGAGCCAATGAATTTTGCTATTTTTGCAGTCCAGAATTTACCCCGCCAATCGAAGCCATCAGAATCGTTCGACCATTAACTTGACTAATATTTACACCGTTTAATCACTTAATCAACTTTCTACTTGTTATTTTTATGGTATCGCAAGCGACCCAAAAAACGCTTTTAACATTCTAGATGTATATGGGAACTCATCTCTATATATTTGTTACACATTATTTAACATATATTGCCCTTTGTCAAGATTTTTTTTCCGAAAAAAAAAAGAAAATGTACAAAATTTTTATTATTTGTGTTACGAGCGATACCAAAAATACACTTGTGGCTATCAATTACTCCAATAACCGATTAACATAATTTTATGTTCATGTACTACTAAAAAGTGGCGGATTTTTGGGTTTCTGTTATTTTTTCTGACGTACATATTATCGACTGTAAATGCGCAAGGGACGAAACATGTAATGATGAATTTTGATCCAATTGTACAAATTACATTGAAGCCGTTCCAATGTCACTGCAGCACAATAATTCGAAACAATCGTGCAAAAGTTGTCGGAAAGATGATAGAGATTGGATATTGGTACATCTTAAACAGTCAGATATGTTACTCGCTAATTTGCGCTTCGGGTGATAAGTAATAGTGGAGAAATAGAGAAAGATAAACAAAACTGTGGATAAAGTTCAAATTCCCTTGTGTGGAATGATAATGATAGCGATTAAGGGAATCAACCTATGGTTAGGTTCAAGATGTTTGTTTAATTTATGACTTTAGCATAAGAAAACTTATCCTCAGTTTGAAGCGTCTTTCTGTGCTGTGAAACCGGGAAAGACAAAGCAACAAAAATCAAATGAAAAATTTCAATATCAAATTCGTCCTCGCGACACGTGTAATCGCGTTTTTGAATGCGAATGATTTGATCTCATGGCGGTTTCCTCTAATTCTATTGTCATTTGGCCTTATATTATCATTATTATAATTATTTTATTTCAGTGAATATTTGTGTTTCCCTTGGCGTTTAGGATTATGGGCTAAGAAACCGAGGCAAGAGCACGGTTGGAATCGTGCCGGATTTCAGATCCGCGTGATTCCCCGTCCCAGATAGAAACAATTTTTTATTATTAATATTATTATTCTACGACTCTGATTTGCGTGAATTGCTTTGACGCGCGTGATAATTGTTATATTTGTAATTCGTGTAATTTTTATTATATTAATATTATTAGTGGTAGTTTGTACATAACATTTTAATCGAGATATTAATGTAGAAATAAATAATGTGAGATCTATATAAATGACTGCGGATGTATTCATTTTCTGTTTGGTCTCTTTATACGGAGTTATGAAATAGGTCAAATTTCGCTGCAAACCGGTGCAAGGAAGTGAGATGAATTTTTGAAATCGATCTTTTCTGAAATTTGAGACTTTTGATTTTGGAATTTGAATATTCTGGTTTACGCGCGACTCTGTGCATCAGTTTGGATTAAAAGTTATTTTATTTAAAATTGAATTCTTTTTTAGAGATTCGTTGTAACTTTTGGCTTAATTTGAAAAAAGAAAATTAATAAAAAGAAACGAAAATAACATTGAAAATTGAGCATAGGTTGGGAATTTTACATTTTCATGTAATTGCTTTTTTGTTAATTTTTTTATCAGCGACCAGCAGAGCATAATTTTTCAGAAGAAAGTTTTTCAGTTTTCAATAAAAAGAAATTGTCTAAGAATGCTATATTATTTCTCTCTCTAATAAACTATTAGAGAGAGGAATAACTTAACTCTAATAAATTAAGAGGGAACACCACCTTGAGATTTTCAAAAAATATAGTGCGTATAATATTCGGCTAAACTGGTGTGCCGAAATTCGAACTTGTTGCGGAGTTACAGCAATTATTGCAAAAAAGAGAGCAAGTAAAAGTCAGCTACTTACAAACGCGCGTTACACATAGTGCTTGTGGTAATAACTGAAATGGGGCCAGACCCTGAAAGACGCTGAGGAAGAGTTATATGGATCAGGAATAACTGACTAAAGGTAAATTTAATGATACTTTGCTTTGCGATTGAAACATGTTTATTTATCACAGTAAAACCGTATCTTAATGTTGATATCTACTTTTTTCAAATTTTTATGTGCATTTAAAGATTTTTTTTATTAAAATAACACCTTTTTCCAAAATGCTGCCCTTTTGATTTCAGTGATGTCCGTGGTTATGGATAACAAACAAATATTTTTCAAACATATGTCCAAAAATGAGTGGATTTTGTCATACCACTTCAACCAATTTGAGTGAAACTTTGGCAAAGGGTTGCCCAAAAAGAGCTTAATAACATATGAAAACCGCGGAACAAGTACTTTATTCTAACTACCAAAAAAAACCCCAAACTTTGCTTATTTCCAAAACTTTGCTCAGTCTCAAAGTTAAATTTGATAAAGCTATAAAATTAACTTTCCAATCAGTCTTCTTGTGTCTGATTTTTCCTCATAATTGCTAAAACTCCGTAAACCTGAGCAGAGTCTTCTCTCTTCCTCTTTGCTTTGTTCAATTTCGTCTTACTATCTTGGAATTCCTCCGACCTTGATCCAATCGTCAAAACATGATCGCTGCGCAGTTGTCGCCACCTTTCTAAACGTCCGAAACCGATAAACGAATGCTAATGGGTCGTCGAAATACGTTTGTCCGACTCATCGGCCTTCCTAGAATGACCTTTTGTCACTTGGAACAATGCTCGGTTCGCGCTTCGACTGACAGCCAGTCGTGCGTCCGAACTCGCCGGGACAGCCACGCTTTCGTCCTGCAACCGGAAGGATGTCTCACTCGGGCCGGATGAAGTGGTTTCTGGCGGTTTTGGTGGTGCTGAGTTTGACCGCCACCCCGACGCAGCAGAGATCAAAACCGCCCTGGTGCTAACAACATAGATTTTCAGCATGAAATAGTAATGCAACAGACAATTCGCAGCCAGTATATAAAAATTCATATCAAATGTATGTCAAAACACTGTAATTTTTTCTGGCGAAAAATCATGATACAGGAAAATTAGTGACTTAATTTTATATGAAATTTCATACACTGACTGTGGATTATCTGTCATGGATTTTCTGATTTGTTCTTGAAAGTCTATGTTGTTTGAACCAGGGAGGGCAACTACGTGTTTTTGCCGGGACACCACAACTACGGTGGGGGAGGACGGTACCACCAGCAGCAGCGCTACCAGCAGCCCCAGTCGCGGGCGCCCACTGTGGAAATCCAGCAAGTCACGGCAGAATGGGTCTGCAATAATTACGTAACGGGCGAAGTAGTGAGTTGAAAGATGACGTTACCTGAATGTTTTTAATGAGTCAGAGCGCATGATTATGCGAATTATATTCCGCATTTTTTGTGTCAACAAGTTTGCTTTTGTATTGGGATATGTTTTCTGTTGAGAAATTGGGGCAAAATTGCTAATGGAGGAGTAGAGTCCTAAAACGGCTTGGGAAGTAATGGGAGATAGAGTTTGAAACAAAGTTCTCTCAACATTGTGTAAAAATTGAATCAATACTTAGTAGAGTCCTATTCAAATCTGCATGTTGTGATTAAGATTGATGAGTAAAGGATATCAATGTTGAATGAGCTTTCATTCAAAGACGGATCCAAAATAGTTGAATGAATATTTTCATTCAACAACATTAATGATCGATATTCATATGTGAAGTTTTATTAACATTCAATCAGTTTTTATTCAAAGTTGTGAATAAATAAAATGAACGATGGATGTGAATGTTTAATCAACTTTCATTCACTTGATAAAATTATATCGACCCTGAATCTAAGGTTGATTCAACCCTTTTGCAAAGTTGAAACTACTTTGGTTTATGGTTCAACGCTGTTGTAGAACGTTTTTTCTTAAATTTGTATTGTTATTATTTAAATGTTATATTATAAAAATGTAATATTTGCAAAGAGAATAATAAAAATTTGTTTTTGCAGAAATTCTTTGGAGTGCAAGACGTTGTGACAACTAAATTGTCATCGAGTGATGTCGAACGATTGTTGCGGGAAGGTGTGCCAAACACGAACACAAACACCAATAACAATGCGAATGTCAATACGAACGCCAATACACATGCCAATGCCAATGCACATGCTAATGCCAATGCCAACGCCAATTCCAATGCACATGCCAATGCACAGGCCAATGCCAATACCAATGCCAACGTAAATCCCCCTGTCAATGCAAACAATCCATTTCTGAGACCACAGCCAGTTCCGCAAACAGGTGACTGATTTTTAGTGATTGACAGCGTTTTAATAACAGGAAAATTCCTGGAAAAGTCTATCTCAAAGCTCTAATTGTGACGAGGAAATCCGAGGAGATATCTTCGTAAGATTTACATGATTAAATAATTGCGATTTCTCGTCTTGACGAAATCTTGATTTATCTTGAAATATGGTATAAGCTGATATTCGTAATTTGTTTTAAAAAAAGTACGACCACAAATTGAAATGGAACTTGAAATTGTAAAGAAATCCCATTTTATTTTTTAAGTAATCTGATTGGTTAACTGGAATGTTTCAGAACCGCCGAACACCGACGGTATTGGGATAATCGAAGCTAGGATGGGAGATTGAACAAGGACCACAAAAATTTGAGACATTCCAGCGTTTTTGACATTTGTTAACTAAATATTTAGAAACATCCATCGATTTTCATAATTTGTGTTGTCTACATGACGAATGTTGTTATGGTACACGAATAAAGAAGTCGACTAAAATATCATATTTCCACATTTTATTCTCCACTTTAAAGATTGTATTCAGTTGTCTAGTTGGCATAAAAGTGCAAGTCCCCGTTTGATCCAGTGGTTCACTCTGACATCGGTGTCAAGTAAAACCGATAAAATGTAATTGGTCGAGTGTCCAGTCGTTTTCAGTGTTCCAAAACGAGCAGATGTTATGTATGATGGACACTCGTATCTCCGGCCGATTACTATTTCCGAAGCCACGCGTGGTTTGAACCACATTAGGGGCATGAGATCCCACAGCACTTTTGGGATACTTTCGGCCAGCATCATCTTCTTCATGTCCCATCTTGCTCCTGCCAAGTACAAACCGTATACGTATATTCCGTCTTCAGGAGCACTCTTGGACTCGAATTTATTTAAGACCTAAAATAAGAGAAAAATTAAAAATGTCTAATATTAGGGACCTCTTAAACAGACTACACTGCCCACTGAGAATCTGTTTTGTTTACGTTAAAAACGATAAGAAAAATTTTTGAAATTAATAAGATATGGACCAGTTGAGACTTGGATTTTATATACCTCAAAGTCAAAATCAATCTTGTCTATAGATATCTTGTACTTTCTCGCAAAGTTTTGTGTTGCCCCCGTGAGAAAACCGTGGATAAACGAGAAGCCGGAAATCCAAAATGTGGCTGGTTTTCCTTCGGTGTACCATTTTTGGAAAAAGTTTAGTCTCTTGATGAAGTCTGTGATGAAACTTGAGAGAGGCTTCAGACTTGGGTAGGCACTGGCTTTCTCCCACGATGGAGGGATTTTGTTGTTTAGAAGAAAGAATGACACGACCTGGATTTGAACAAGTTTTGGGAATTTGTTGGAAAGAATGGAAGTTACCATTCTTTCCCATATGGGAAAGTTAGTACAATTCTAAAACTGTGCAAGAGGCCTTTTCGTTTTGGTCAGTAAATTAATTATATTGTAACTACAATTATTCATGTTTAGAAATTCATATTTCAGACAATAATAATGTACTTCAAGATCTGGAGTCATAACGATCAACCCTTGGACCGCTCTCTCCAACATTGACAAACTGCTCATCATTTCCTCCAGCAAAGCATTGAACCTCTGCATTTCCTGAATCAATACCGTATTCATTGACTCCGAATACGAAACTGGATATTTCTTCTGAACAATCTCTATGTCGAACGCTTCGGGCAGGCTGTTATAAATATTGTTTTTAATCATCAGAAGTAATTCATCCTGCTTGGAAGTATCCCCAACTGCGGTGCTTCCCTGTATTAACAGCATCGAATTGAAGAAATCATTCGACACGTCCAGATCCCTACTGATACCGGCATTCATATGAAATCCAAACACTTCTGGTGGTTGCACCAATGGTATGGCGTTGATCTGGTTCAAGTAGTCCTCATATTCATACCTGAGGAGACGAAGTTATTAATCCATTAATTTAGATGTTAGCATGTTTCCATTTTCTATTCATGAAATGACAAACTTTTTAGGCAAAGCGTATTCAGGTCCAGCAGTCGAAAACGTGTGATTCAACGAGGTAATAACGTCCACATTGTAAAAGTCCTCTAAAATAGTGTTTAGGCATCGACGGTCCCGATCGTCGGTCACCCTTCCTCCATAGTTACATTCACCAGTCAGGTATGTGATCGCCTTAAAAGGTACTTGCTCGTAATCGTTAATGAAAATCTGAAGCTGCTGCGCGGATATTTGGAAGTCAGACTCATTGAATCCTAGACAAATGAAAAATGTATTAATTATAAACTTGAGTGACTCATATTATCCCTAGTAGAAATGGAAATTCTGAAAATATGTGAAAAACTCTGAAAAACTCTGACAGTCCCAATTTTGAGAGATTTTCAGAGTTTGTATAAAACTGACAGGTTCGAGAGTCTGACAATCTTTGAAAAAGTTTGAACATTTTTCAAAACTGGGACTATCAGAGGTTCTCAGAATATTTTTCAGACTTTTTCAGAGATTTAATTTCTCCAAGGCGTGATAGTTTTTGGTGTAATCATATGTACCATATTTTATGTTCCATCCTTGAGGTCCGTAATTTCGACGCTCTTGGACAATTGCATGGAAGAAGCAGAGACCGTATAACAGTTTCGTGAATTCCTCATGTTTACCAGGACAACCGTGGAAAAATTCTGGATCGTTGACGGGTTCTGATAGATAAGTCCTAATGGGATAAGGCGTCAGTACTGAATTAACTTGGTCCTTGCTAATGTAAATCTTACTACATCTGCTTAAGTTCAATTGATCTAAAGGAATGAATGGTTTATCTCTAAAATTTACTTTAATAAATTCTGTTTGAGCCCAGTAGGCGGTTCGTTCGTCATCTTGACGCCATTCTGCAAAATCGTGATAGGGAATTTGGCCGACGGGTAACTCGTCAGCCAAAGTCGAAAGTCAACTGTCGTGTTAGTTGGGTCAAACTCTTCATATATCTTTTCCAGCATAGGCATCCAAGAGACTGCAAGGTGGCAATTCTGCAAGCAGACCCAGGATCCATCCAGCTGAGCCTTTTGAATCAGAGCCTCGGCAATTGGACCCTGACCTTGACCTAGAGAGACGAAGTGCAGTTTGTTTTGATAACTCATGTTTTCTGCGAAATTGATCAAAGCACTCATAGGATCCGAGCCAGGAGATAGCACGAAAACTAGGGGAATCATGCTGTTGGCATCCTTAAAGGATTCTGCTAGGTTAAAGGATGGAGGAGTGATGAATTTGGTACCCATCGACTCTTCTACAATTTGTGTCATCTGGAACGACAAACCAATTAGTACGAGTCCAACTGATTACAGTGTATTTGAACAACTGGAAGCCTACCTTGATGATGATTTTATCTGGTCTGATCATTCTCATGACGATCAGTTTCTGGAAATTAGTTAAGACTTTCTCCCAAGGATCAGGCAGAGGAACGTTTTGAGGCTCCAAGGCATCGTAGAAGGCTTTCCACTGACTCAAGTTTTTCGTGAAACTCTTCATGAATCCCGAGAACGCTACCATCTTGTTGGCCACAAAAATTTCGGTCCAGGACTTATCAGGCAACCACTCTGGCGCCGGGTTTTTGGGAACGCTCTCTAGCACCAAACCTCCGGTTATGAAGAACGTCAGCTCTTCCGGATACAGATCTTTATTTGCGATGAGTATGGTACAATAAAGAACAAAGGAGTACAGCACCTGAGAAGAATTGACCGTTAGTCAAAAAGATCTTGGTACTAAACCAAAAGTATCTATATTATGAAATTTACTTTGTCTTTCTCAAACAACGATCGACAAACGTTTCGGTACAAGTTGAACGTAAACGTTTCTCTCAGAAAGTACAGTCTCCTCTGGAGATTGGTACTCCTGTTTGCCTGTTCGATCGAGATAATGTACAGATTGATAAACCACGCTAAAGAAAACTGGTACATTGGATCGATGTTGGGTAGGTCCGTGAGAGTGTAATACAGAGCAGCACTGTGCTTCGCAATAGGCAAATACTTTTGCCTGAAAGATTCGATTCTTTCTTCGGTGGTCTTCGAAGCCTTCTGTTTCTGGATGATGTCCGTAGAAATGATCTTCGAGGAGTCCAAAATCTCAATCGCTTCTTCGTCGTCTAGAATGCTGTCTCCGGAGACAGCTAGAGTCCGTAGGATATCATCTTCAACAGTCTTCAGGAGTCGTTTATTTTCGGCTTCTTGGATTATAAGTTGCTCTCTTTCTTCCCTGAGATCTGGACGCTCTTTAGCCACAACGATTCCAAGTAGCTGATCTTCTAGACCATCCACGGTCAGAGCGAAATTGATGAGGGTGACCTTGTTAAAAACTTCTGGATGGTAGTGAGGGTTCCGGATTTTAGTGGTTATGTAAAGTCTAAATTCAAGATCGTACTCTATAGTTTTTTCTCCTAGGGTGATGTACCAAGCGTGACCATCTCTATAGATGTTTTTCGTCAAGATGGGATCCAGAGAAACATCTAATTCTTCGCCTACATTTTCGATTAAAACTGGTTTACCAGACTCTATACACCGTTCCACGATAAACATATACTTTTTGTCCGTCAATTTGACTACCTCCAGCGCTTTCATTTTCTCCATACTCCTAATCCATTTATTAGCCTGACCCTGCGGATCAATGAATAGACTCCATTTCTTCGTGTTCTTCATTATAATCGCGTTTTCCGTCGAGAACGAATCATTAGGTAAATTATTGATGTTCCAGTAATTGATTTCGATTTCAGAGCCAAGGACCGACACAAAGTCGAACTCTTCCGAGGTAGGGATCCCAAGATCCTGGATGTATTTCTTCCACTTTCCTATATTCTCCAGTCTGTAGTCCCTAGTAAACGGTGCCATGTAAGCAATCACTGCGCAGCAGATTAAGATATCTCCTGGCAGAGACTCATAAGCTGCTTTCAAATTGGCTGCGGATGTAGTCCACCTGTCCTTTTCTCCTCCCAAACCGTTGATCAGTTTCTCAGCCCTCATCAGCTTGTTTTTACAGTCCGTCGCCTAAAAAGAATGATAATTTTCTCATCACTCGTCCAAAACTAAAACGATAACGATTTTCGACAAAGGTGAGTCAAAGAGCATGCCAAGTTTTCCAGATCGATCTTCTTCTCCATCGTCTTCTCCAAAGATTGGTGCAGCACAGCCAGTTTCGCCATCAGCGCATCCAGGGCCTCTCGCTTCTCCCTCAAAACAGCCATGAGTTTCTCGTAGGAGCTCTCCACGATTGCAAGACGGGCTTTCTTCGGAGCAACTTCCTTGGCCACTTTGTCATAAAGTACCATTGCGCGAACCCACTGGCACAATCCTTTGGCTGCCTGAGATGCCTTGGCTACAACCTTCGGTACAAAGTTTTTGTCGGTCAGATAGACCGCCTTGATCTCCTTTATAATTTCAGGCGGGATGTTGTCCTTGTCGTAGTCACGAAGGTGGTCCAGGAACTTCATGTCGCTTAGGACCTTTAAACTTGGGCCCCAGTAATCGAGGACTATCTTTCCCGTTCTGGGATCAGTCATCCGGCTCGGTGGAACTGATAGCATTACGCAAATCGCGGCCATTACGACTTTGATGGTCTCCGGGGGATTTTTCATGGATTTCACTAGGGTGATGTCTGCAGGCTTCAAAGTGTCCAGAGCAGCTGTTGGGAAAATTATGAATTAGCCAAGTACAGTTGAAGAAAGGGGACATTTGGGAAGATGGAACTGTATCTGACCTAACGCCTCCTCAAGAACTGGAAGAGCCTCAGCTAAATCTGCTTCACATTCAGCTTTCAAAGCACCGGCTATCTCAGCTTGCTTGTTTGCAGCGTCTTCCTCGGTTTTGACTATTTCAGTGGCGCGTTGGACAATTTCATTCTCGCGTTCTATTTGCATCATGGTCTTCGCTGCCATGTTAGCGGACCTTTCTAATTGTGGTCTCAAAGCGGACAATGTGGCTTTCATCTTGGTGATTTGCTCTCCAGCGAACTCAAGTTTATCCAAACCGTTAAGGTATCTCTCTCTAATTAACAGAAGAGTTTGGAAAAGTTTTAGTCGGGTTCTTATAGCTGACGAAGTATTCAAAATGTTTCTTTGAACAAACCTGGCAAGCATCAGTTGTTCCTGTTTTTCCTTCATTAGATCCTTGAACGTGCAAATTAGATCGAGAAAAGAAGCAGTAGTAATATAAGTCTTCCTCCCAGTCGTCTCGTAGAACCTGGCACTGTTTTCCTTCGCGCAGATATGGAAATATTTACAAGCTATTATAGCGTTTCTTTTCACGTTCTCATCTATATTGATGTCAGTAGTGAACCTGACAGCTACTTGTTCTAAGGCATCCTCTGGCCAAACCTCGAACCAGTTAATCGTACAGCAGTTGATCAAACTTGGATAATTTCGTAGTCTAAAAAAGAAGCCTCGTTAGTCTCAATTCGAAAAACGCTTTGCTTATTCTACAATTGCCGTTCTACAACCTACCTGATCCTAAAAGAATCTCCTACTGGACTGAAACAGAGCATAACATGCAGTCTTTCCTTACATCTGTTTATAAAGAAAGACAAGACGGCCAAAATTGAAACATCCAGATTTCGCTGTCCACCTTGAGCTGCTAGTCGAACCAGCTCCACTATTTGCTGCTTCTCCTCAATATTGAATAAATTCGGCACCTCGCCACTCCTCAGTAAACTGTCTATATCTTCTAAAAAGACTTCGTCCTTGATTTGACTCTCTGTAACCAAAAACACCAAATCTTTGTCCGCACCCCCGGAATTGAGTAGCACCTTCTTCAAATCTTCCCTCCACTCGTTTAATTCGTACGTGCTTCCAATTTCCGGTTGGAACATGATTTGGTCTAGAAGGTGAGCTGCGAGTCTCGTTAATGACTGTCTCCCCGAGCCTCCTATTCCTACCATCAGTAAGCTTCCTGCTGGAATCACCAGGACTCGACAAATACGCGCCAGGTGTATCAAAGCGTACTTAAACAACACTATATCCATTTTGTTCTTGTGACTCAAATTATACTCCTCCAAATATGATATAGCGATATTGTAGAATTCCTCCAAAGAAGTTATTTCCTCATATTTTCTGTCTTCCGGCAGAGCGTCTGGGTCCATAAAAGACCCAAAAATCAGATCCTGAAGACTCTCCTGGGTTAGTTGACCATTAAATTGAGGTAGATCTTCGAAGAGCACGTCGAATGGTTCTTTGAAAATACCTTGAATGGTTTCTTTGATTCTGGAAAAGAGCCATTCACGGTCCTTGTCGTCAATTAGCCGATCTCCAAACACACGGAGAGTTTCGTGAACCCACACCTTAACAAAAGTAGACTTCGATGTAACAGATTCCTTTTTAAGCAGCGAGCAGCCGGTTAACACTCTTGACAGGTCTCTTAGATTGAAAAGGTAGTGGGACTTGATAGGGATGGGTCTCAAATCACGTATAGCATCGGAGTAGATCTGGATGGTTGCGTTCACCATATTTTGCACCGAAGGAAAGATTTCAGCGGCGAATCCATTCCTTTTCAAAGATACCATAGTTATGGTCGAAAAGATCCTCAGAATACTCTCATTCGTAAAATTGCTCATGTAAAACAGATTGAAATGTCTGAGGAATCTTTTGTAAATAACTTGACGACTGCCTCCAGGTGGAGCCATGGCTGCCACGAACATAGTGTTGAATATGTCCAACCTCTGAGGCTCCTTTAAATCGTACCAATGCTTATGATCGAACAGCTGACGAAGAAGTTCAATCGGCGGTTGGGCCCCATAAATCTCTTTTGCAGGCATGTTTACGTCATCAATGAAGACTACGCAGGTCTCCCCTCCGATGGTACCAAACTGACCACGACGCCTCTGGAACAGCTTTGAAAGCACCAGTTCTTGAGTCTGTGCAGCCGTAATCTTGGTGGTGAAAGTCATAAAATTCGGAATATAATTTGTCTCGTCCAGCTTGTTCATTAGAAGGTCTTGGATATAGAAGCTTTTTCCCGTGCCACTCTCACCATACACAAGAAAGCGCTTCCGGTGGTGGATATGGCGTAGAAAAATGGTCTGATACTTCATTATTTCCACGGTGGGTACAACCATCTGTCCGACGCTCTTTGTCTCTATGATCTTTTCTGTACGAACTAATTCTCCATAAGACCTCCAGGCTCCTTTACCTTTGAAAACGTAAAAGTTGTCATGAAGAAGACTGTCGGCAGGAAAACTAATCACTTTGTCAATATACATCTCCGGGGCTGGATAATCCAAGTTTTCGTTCTTCCAAAGCTGGTAGTGAAACTCGTCGAATTTCCTGCGGGAATCCAAGTCCAACGCACCACCAGCACCCCAGATCAAGGAAGTCATCATGATTGCTTGTAACCAGTAAAATGCAAAATCCTCGAAATCATCTGGAGCATCCTCCAATGCGTCCTCCATGTAAATATCGAATATATCAAGCGTTGCGACGACCTGACTGGTTAGACCAGCGGTTAAAGCTAGCCTACATTTCCTGCGAATGAATTCCAAACAGGGCTCCATGAGCCAATCAAACATTTCTCTCAGAATCTCAATATTGTCAGCTTTCCAACTGGAACTGGGATCTTCTATCCACGACTTTATGAACGGTCTCCATCCCAGGACTTCGGGCTCCAAATAAATCATGCCACATCTTGAAACCGTCGCAGGTGATGCTTGAAGCACGTCCATGGTCTCAAAAATCATTGACATCTCATTGGTCATTTGTATGACCTCACCGGAAGTCAGACACAGCTTCTTATTATCATCCAGCACGGTATTCAGATTTTCTATCCATGCCGCATCGATAGGCCCGTCAAATATCAGCCACTTCCGGTCGCTCGATTCGTCCGCACAGTACTTCCGGAAGCTAACAGCGCAAATCCCATCCCGCCATTCCGAAGACACCGGATCGAATTGTCCGTATAGCTGACCCATCGTCACGGCTTTCGGATTGAAAGTGGTGTACGTTGTAGCCACCCCGATTTCAGACCCCCATTCCTTTAACAAAGTCAGCGCCTCTGCCAAGGTATGTAGCGCAGTCGTCTTCCCACCAAGAGGTTCTCCAACCAGCATAAACCCATGTCGGACCTTCAGCATCTCATACGTCTGGATGATTTTCAATTTGAACCCGTCGACCATCTGGAGGTTGTGTCTCTGGGTCACCACTTCCACTGCTCGCAGTAATTCGCTATAATCAGTTGCGGGTAACGTTACTCCAGGGAAAAGATCAGACACTATACCCTGGAAGAGTGGAACATCGTAAGCCAAGAACTTGGGTAAATTGACGTCGATAATGGAGCGTAATAGCAAAATGGTTTCGTCATCATCAGGGTAGGCAAGTTTCAGGTTTTGTGCAGCGGTCAGGACACTTTTGACCGCTCGCATTCCGTAGTCATAGTGACGTTGGGTTGACAGCTGTTCGGAGCAGAGCTTGTAGGTGGTGACGATTTTTGAGGCGAGAGCACGGGCAGTGCTGAAACCAGAGGAGTAGAGGAAAATCTCGGCGATCAAGGCGTAGTCTGGCACCATCATAGCGACTGTTCGGAATAGGACCTTGAGGTTGTCGGGAAGTTCGGAACGGCCGGCATAGCCAGGGTTCATGGTGATACAGATGTAGACAGCGGGGTTCAGGGTCAATTCTGTGCCTTCAAATGTGAACTTTTCGAGTTTTCCGCGGACGGCTTGGATGATGCAGAGGATCTGTTGGGCAACCACCGACAGGACCTCGAGCTCGATTCGGTTGAACTCGTCGAAGCAAGCCCAGGCACCGCACGAGGCAAGGCCTTTGAAGAACTTGCCCATGTTTTTATAGTCGAGGTCTTCGGAGCAATTGAAGACGACGCAATAGACTGCCAAGGCCCGGGCCAGATCTTTCGTGGTCTCGGTTTTTCCAGTCCCAGCTGGACCTTCTGGGGCGCCATTGAGATGGAGGGAGTAGGCGCCTATGAGAGTTCTGTAACATCTAAGGGGAAAAAGTGGGGGAGTAGTTTTAGAACAGTTTTTTAGGATTTTGGTTTTGTACTAAATCCATAATCTAGTTCATAGATTATTTCCTAAAAATAATCTAGGAACTAGATTATTAATCTATATTACTAATCTAGGAAGAAATAATCTAATTCCTACGTAAACTGAAGTCTAGAAGAGTAACATTATTTACAAGTATATCTTGATAATTTCGAATACAACATAAAGTAACCTGATTAGAACTCTATTACCTGTCTGTCAGAGGAGTAATGACCAACCGAGGACAGTTTCCTAAATACTCATACGCGTAACTGACAGTGGCATTGATGATTCTCACGAAAACATCGCCCTCCCAGTAGTAACGAAGTTGGGCCAGCCATTCGAAATCAGTTTCATCCACCACGTTCCTTTCGATCAACAGTTTGACGACGTCCATTGCGTGGACATCGATTGTAATAAGCGCGTTTAACGTGGTTTGATTCTCCTTCGACAACTTCGCTGAAAAATAGCACTATCTCCACTTAATCGTTCAGATTCCTTCCCGGACAAAGAGGGTCACCCGACTTACTTTTCACTAAATCGACCATATCAAGCATTTGAGACCTCAACTTTGCGTGAAATGTCTTCAAAGCGTTTCCACCTTCACGCAGACTCGCGTGAACTTCTATGCTCCAGTAAATTTGGGACACACATAACACGACCATACCCGGCCATTTTACCACCCATCGAACTCTAGGGCTCAAATCATAATCTTCATGACTTTTTTCGATTTCATGTCTCACAGATTTAAGCATTTGATCTTCTACCTAAAGATGAATTATTTTCGTAATAAATTAAACAAATTAATTATTCGCATTACAAAAGTATAAAAATGGTTTAATACTTGTATTAGCCATTTTTCAACACATCCTCGAGCATCTGAAGTTGATACCAACTCAATGTAATGGACCACTTCTTTTTCGTCACTGACCATTGAATGTATCTCGAGATGTTCGTTGAATCTACAAATATTCAAGAAATATTGCAGGAAGTTTGAAGATATGAGATAAAAAACATAAATACTTTTATAATTGATAAGAGTGGATACCCTAGTTTGGCAATGCCTTCAAAACACTTTTTCAGATGGGGCTGTACACGCAACGGGTCTTTTGTCTCCGACAAAATGCTCAACATGTCGTCGTTGCTCAGGAAAAAGAACCGTGGGAAAGCCAGTCTTTTTTTCTCCAAATAATTTGTAATACCTTCATTGACTTTGTCCATTTTTATATTCGCGTCTTTCATAGTTTCGTAAAGTCCAACCTATTGCCAATACGCAAATATCATATTATGTTCCAAAATCGAGATTTCCTGAAACCTAGAAATCACATCTTACGGATCCTGCTGTCTCGCGGACACTCGGATTACGTGCAACGTTTCGCATGGTCTTCCGGAAAGTGGTATCCACTTCCGAGAATAGGATGCCTTCTTCCGGAAGTTGCGCAACAATATCCTTACTGGAAAATATTGGCAACAAGTACATCCACTGCATTTGAACCTGAATTGAACGAGAACAAAAATGGTGTCTCATGCTTTGATTAGGTTTTTTATGAATCTTCCTAATTGCAATTGAAGCATTTATAACTCTTATATTCGATTATTTCAAAACTTGAAGCTACGATTACATTGAATTGTCTTCCAATATTTTGGAAGACAAAAACCTCTTAACTTCGAAATTTCAAACTTCGAGTATATCGAATATTTCAAACTTCGAAGAATTAAAAGTGTCTAACCTCGAATAATAATTCGCTACTTCGAAAATGCAATTTTATTTCGTTTTTGTACCATTATCCACTGTTTAATAGTGCCCTGGATGCGGAGCAGTTGGTCGTAGAAGGTTTGGACTTTTTCTTTGATTGGTTTAACGAAGGCTGATCCGCGCATCATTTGGACCTTGACAATTTGCTCTTCCAGTACTGCTTGGATGTCATCTACTTGTGCCAAGATCTCGACTTTTGAATCCTTGAACGGCATAGTCACAAAGTCGATAGTATCCCACTCGTGGTACATTTTCTCATAAAGGTCTACGAGGGCGCGTTCTTTCGTGGCACTGATGCTTATTATTTCGTAGCTATGAGGCACCCAAGTTAAATATTAAATTCCTGTAATCTATCTTGATCAGACTATTTTTAGAATAATTATAAAGGATTTGAGCTAAAAACATCTTCTAAAGCATTTCAGTAAAGTACTGTTTTCTAAAGCAGTATTACTGTGTTACATAATAAAATGTATTTTTAATAGTGTCCTTTCAATTATTCTCATGGAAGATATAGAAACATTTAAATAGAGGCCTTTTCTTTGAAATCGTAGATGTATTAAGATAAATCAAAATTACTCCAAAAAATTTTCCATTAGATCCATGTTGATGATCTTTCTCAATGTAGTTCCGGCGTTTGGAGTTAAATCGAAGCCAGCGATTCTGGACATATCGTCCCAATGGCGTTCCAGTAAAGCAGGATTGCAGAAACATTGGACCAGCGGAATATATCCCTATCAACAATTAAAAATAAAAAAAGTTCAAACCATGAAATAGTAGCCTTTGTCAGAATGAATACCTTAAACCACTTGACTTCCTCAAGCATCTGATAGCAGAGCTTCATTGGAGCTGGTTGTTTGAATGGATCTGGATCATCGACAGATCCTACAAATCTGAAACCATGTAAAAAATTGTGTTAACCCATATTTACGGATTTTAAACCACTTTTCAAAAAAGCTACATTACGTGTAAGGGTATCCTGTGGCAGTATTTATTTTAATCTTCGACTTGTATGTTTTGCCAATTCTCGAGAAGTCCGCGAAGAAGTCATTGGTTCTCTCCTCGATTTCCCTCGCTTCTAGGTACTCAAATGGTCCATCCAGCCAAACACCAAAATATCGTTGCCAGAGTTTGCACTTGTACAGTAACTCGTAAAACGGCATAAGGAATTCTCGAAGCTCATCGATTTTTGGGTATAGCGATTCAGGGTATTTGAAAAGTCTTTCTTGATCATTGATCCACTCGACTTTCTCATTCATCTCGTTGAAGTCTTTCATAAACGCTCGCATCACTTGCAAGTAGCTGAAGATCTGAGTTCCGTCACCCATCTCATAAGTTACAGTCAGCCTTGATAAATGATGACAAAAATATTGCATTTTAGTTAGGTCATAATACAGAAATACTAATCTAATACTGGTTTATTTCTGGTTCTTTCTTTCTCTATGGTCCAAAACTGACCATAGAAATCTAAATTCGAAACTGTTACCTCGGAAACATATTTTCGATTTGCTCCACCAAATTCGTGATTTCCGACTTCAACCTATCCTCCAATATGAATTTCATTTGCTCAAATTTCGCATCGCTCTCCTCAAAGACTTCTTCCATTTTTGTCAACCACTTGACTGTCGTCATGTTCAAAGCCAAATGACTTTCACGCAAAGTGGTCATTTCCATCAACAGAATCAACATTCGAATCGATTCCGATATTTTATTCTGGAATTCATCCATTACAACTGATTTTACATACAACATCTCCTCTCCTAAAAAAGTCAGATTCAGATATCGTTCCATCCACACTCTTAAACATTTCTTATTGTTTCATCCAGATTTACTGTTTTGTGAGATAATTATCTTAATAAAAAAATTATTTTAATAAAAAATATTGTTGTGAAAGACAAAGAAAATCAAATCTATAAATCAATCCAAATCCCTTAAGGGCAGCGATTGATTTTGGGACAATCTCTGCCCTTAATCGTGTTTCCCGTGATAAGTTTGCCAAATTCCTGACATTGATAACCAACAATCATAAAAGTGCAAAACCATTAACATTGTTTTGACTATATCTTCCATATGAAGTACCTAAACCATTTAGGACTCGATCTGGAAGTCGATATGGGATCCTACATGGTATTACAAAATTAAACGTTAACTCATCAAGGAATGCAATAACAATTTTTGACATCTTTGTCTAATTTACCGAATTCCATCAACTGCTTCGTCTCATCCGGAATTTCGTACAATGCTCGGTGTTCCAACGCCTCGAAACTTTCGCAAATTTCAAAGTCGTACTCATAGTGGAACTTCATCATCCTTTCAACCATCAATTCCCGCAGTCTCTTTGTCTCCACTTGCAGACACTCTTTTGCATGTTCCTGGTGCAGTTTCACTGTCTCGAAGTAGACATTTTTGGTCTACAAAAAGTCTAGATTACAAAAATCTGTCCCAACTTAGGAGCCCAATAAAGACACTTGCCAATCCATTGATGTCATAGAGAACTTCGTTATACTCGTAAATTGTCGACGTCAGAGTGTCTTTATCCAATCGCTCCAACCCCCAATCGGCACTCCCACGATTCGATGCAAACAAACTCGTGTCGTACAGAATTTTATATCTGGTTCGCAAATCTAGCACATAACTTTCTAGATCGTGAAACATGAAGTCCAAGACGTCTTTTAATTTTGTATGGACGTCAGTCTCGAAATTAGCGGGAAAAAAGTCGCGAACCAAATAACCGGGTACTTCCAGTTTTCGACGCAACTTTAAGTGAATCGGCTTTGGGCAAATGTAGATCGCTTCTTCCAGGTAGTTACGGAACATTTCATGAATTTGCGGCACACTTGTAACTATCCTTAGTTCAACATCTTGGAGTTCCAGCTGAATTGATTAGTAAAATTTTAAATTAGTTTTTTTAAATCGTCGTTTTTTGAATGTAGTAATTAATTTAAGGTTTGTCTATAACTTGTGAGAAACATTAGATTTTAAAATTTGTCAAAAAATGCATATAACAAGTACATGCAGTTTTTAAAAAATTTCCATGTAATCAACTTATTTACTATACTTTTAATAGAGGAAAAACAGTCTCGTCGCTTAAATCATCAAGCATTCGTCTAGCAGTATTCATTACCAATCGGGCGATCTCCATTGCAATAGTCTTACCCGAAACCCTCAATATTTCCTGTAAACAAATTGTGTAACTAATACTTCCACCCTAAATTTCAGGATTGAATAAAAAAGAAAATATTTAAATTGGATTAATTAGGTTCACGATCATTCATTGATATTTCCACGCTATACTTTTCGAAGGACTTCAATGTAAAATGCTCAAAAACATTTTGTAGTACAAAAGGTACCTTTTTCATACTCGCGGGGATCCCAAAATAGTCGCGTTTCGCGTACAACTGAAAAACGACCGTTTCCATCTCCGTAAAATATTTACGCAGGGTAACTTTGAAATTCTGAATGTCTTGAAATACGCAGGCTCCCAGCCTTGTAATAAACAATCCCAGTTAAAATTTATGTAAATTCAAAAATTGAATTAAGGAAGTTCTTTACCATTAGCGGGAGTCGAGAGGCAAAGTGATCAAAGAAAGATATTAACAAAAAATTGGAATGTTTTTGTTAAAATTAAAAAAAAAACATCTGATGTTCTACTTGTTTGTTGCCGTATTACAAGGACAAAAAGTAGCGGAATATACCGAATTGTTCAGTAAATTGAAGATATAAGAGTTTCTTTCAAAATATATACCGAACTGTTTGTAAAGTCCGAATTTTTAGTCATTTCTACAATAAGTTACGGTGTTTCTCTGAAACAGTTTGGTAATTTTTTTCAAATGACTTCTTATATCATCAGTTTGCTGAATAGTTTGGTTAAATATTCAGTTTCTTGTTTTTCCGTGAAATAATGCATATTAACGGGATATTAAAAAGGAATATTAATCTTCTTAGCTTTCAACACACTGCTCTAAACCTTGTTAATCGAAAATTATTATTCAGTATTTTCTCGTAAACCACGCATACGAGAATTTTGAAAGAAAATACACAAAGCCTTATCAACAAGAGAAGTAATTGCACAAATGTTGAGATTCTTACACAGCGGGATAAAAAGTAAATTTTCATCAGTAGATTTCCGTCGGAACTAATTATTAAAAAATCCGGAAAAACTATATCATTAAGATCTTCAGACGGCGTTTTGACTTTTACTAACCATAAGCAAAATATCTTTATACAAAAATAAATAAAATTTTAATCGTCAGCATAATTTAACACGATTCGTCTTATATTGTCCTATTTGAATATCTTGAAATGTTGGATGAAATATTGGGTTGTACTCTTTATCCAGAAATTTGCGCTGCTCATTCTCCTTCATTCCAAAATAGGGAGGTATTTAACATAGTGAGGTATTTTAACTCGACATTGTAACTTTGGTAAATACTTCCTTAAGAAACCCTTTCGCCTCATCTACCTTTTACCTTAACAGCGAAATATGGTCATTCGTTCTGTACTTCCGAAAATCATAGATGAGACGCGGCAAAAGCGTCCTGGACTTCAAAATGATCTTCATCAAAGGCTTGTGCAAAGCGAACAAAGGTCCCAACCAGTCACGACACTCGAGGAACTTGTCATAATTTGCTGTCCTGCCCGAAAGCTTGAAATCCGGTGTCTCGGGAAAGGTGTATTCGCAGCCACAATCTTCCCGAAAAATCATTTTCATCGCATAGTCCTGCATTACTTCACTGTAATGTGTTCTGAATTCCGCCATGTGACTTTCATGCTTATCTTTGTACTTTATACGCAATTCCTCAGGAATGAGACTTTGGATTTTGCCTTCTGATCTCTAAAAATCATGAAATTACTGGAAACATTCTCTACTCTTTGGATACCTCTTTCTTGATATTGTTTATTAGTCTATTATCTAACCCGATTCCATTCAACCCATATTTAGTTATATAATTTGTAGAAAAGATTAAAGCAAACTAAAAAAATTTTATTCTTATAAATTGAATTTGATGGATGTATTACTGGCGAAAGTAGAAAAGGTTTAGTGTAATTAGCCGCCGATTGCTTGTAGTTCTGAATGCCTTCGCACAGCGAAATGCGGACATTGCATGCAAATTTTGATTTGTACAACACGCTATCTTTTCCATATCGACGTTTTCGGTCAATAGCAGCTACAGTGAGAGCATTGACTAGTTTCTTTTCATCTGCCTGAAATCACAGCGACATCTTCAGCATATTCGTATCCACTTGTGAAATCAAGTAACGAAATAATCAAACAATTCTCTTCGCCATCTAAAAACCTTATCCCGGGAAAAATTCCTCCTAAGACTCTGCCTGACGTCTTCACTCATGTTTCTGGCGAATGTTCCTGGCGCCACCAAGCGATTTATTTAACTTCACTTAATCTAGATAAATATTTTCCATATCAATTAGCAGTCGACGATGTACGCAACTGAACCTAATCACAAACCGTCGTCATGGATACGACGTTTAAAATTCAAACTGCAGCGGAATTAGAATCACAGCCTATCAATAAACGCATCGACAGCAGGAAGAAATAAAATGAACACGCGCATGAATGTTAATAAAAATGATGTTCCTATATTTATCGTTTCTCAAAGTCACGTTTCACTGGTATCATTAACGCAATTCAAAAATAATAAATAGAAATGAACAACGTTGCATAAACGCGTAATAAGCCATTTTCATCGATGCGCCGGTCATTAAAGCCGACTTTTTATCTTATTTGCGATGCGAACGCGAGATCCCGCGGAATACATCTGTCGCGTCGCAGTGAACGGTTTTCTTTTTTCACGAAAACGAAAAATCGTCTCCCGCTGAATTATCGATAAGTACAATCAATTCGTCTTTTCGATGACATTTTTTCGCGGAACACACATCCGGACAAATTGCATTCCATTCATTCAGACGCTCCCTGGCACTCAAGCAGCGGGGATTTTTCCCGCCTTGACGGAGTACGTTCCTTTGCCGCTCGAGTCGATGGTACTGGAGCTGCTGCTGTAGACACCCTTGGCGTTCTCTACGGTGCCACTTTCTTTGACCGCATCGTCAAGTTTGTCGCCACTTCGAGACAGGAAACTAGAAAGAGACGATGAAATGTGAAAATGTGTCCATAATTAATCAGATTGCTACAGTTCAAAGGATATGAAGAGTACTCACTCGTGAGGACCGGTTGGGAAGTAAATTGAGTCGCTACCACCGTAACTTCCGGCTCCAGCACTGGCACTGGCACTTGCTGTGGCGCTAGATGAAGCGCCAGCACCTCCGTAACTTCCGGCACGACCGCCTCCGAGAGATCCACCATGTCCGCCTCCCAAGGATCCACCATGACCGCCTCCCAAAGATCCTCCGTGACCACCTCCTAGGGATCCTCCATGACCGCCACCCAGGGATCCGCCGGGACCGCCGAGTCCTCCACTTCCGCCATAGGCTCCTCCACTTCCGCCTCCGAAAGCCCCAGCCTGACTTCCAGCCTGGCTGTTGGCTGTACTGCCAGCTTGGCTGCCGCCATAGCCGCCTCCCAGAGATCCGCCATGTCCACCTCCTAGGGATCCTCCGTGACCGCCTCCCAGGGATCCTCCATGTCCACCACCCAATCCGCCTGTGTAACCTCCTCCAGGTGCGCCTCCATAACTTCCTCCCTGACTACCTCCGTAACTTCCTCCCTGACTTCCTCCGTAGCTTCCTCCCTGACTACCTCCAAAACTTCCTCCTTGGCTGCCTCCGTAACCACCGCTTCCGCCTCCAAGACCAGTTCCCAAAGATCCTCCGTGACCACCTCCTAGGGATCCTCCGTGACCACCTCCTAGGGATCCTCCGTGACCGCCTCCTAGGGATCCTCCGTGACCACCTCCCAAGGATCCTCCATGGCCACCCCCGATTCCTCCAGCTGAGCCTGCACAGATTGAAGAATTAGTTGAATAGGAAGTGGAATGAAGAATTTTAAGGTTCTTTAATTCATGGTTGCTTACTTCCTGCATTGGCAGCAGCGTTAGCATTAGCTCCGGAGCCACCATAGCTTCCACTTCCTCCAAGTCCACTGCCCAAAGATCCTCCATGACCGCCTCCCAAAGATCCTCCATGGCCACCTCCCAAAGATCCTCCGTGGCCACCTCCCAGAGATCCTCCAGATCCACCTAATGAACCACCGTGACTTCCACCGTACCCTCCTCCAAGTCCTCCAGTTCCGTGTCCCAAGGAACCACTACCTCCACTTCCGTAACTTCCGGAGCCCGATTGCCCAAAGGATCCTACGAAGAAACAAGATCATTGTAGACAAATCTCTGTACAGCAGTTCCTCTAATCTCGCATCACCTCATCAATCTGTACCTGACTGTCCAAATCCTCCAGAACCGCTATGACCCCCACCAATACCGCCTCCATGCGGGATGGAACCTCCGCCGCATCCTCCCGTCGCACAACCCCCGGGGCCTCCTTGACCACCCCCATACGATCCACCTTGACCGAAACTCCCGGATCCGCCATAGTTTCCGCCGGAACTGCCGCCGTAACTCCCGCCACGACCCCCTCCATAATTACCCCCCTGACTGCCTCCGTAGCCCCCTCCACTGCCAAAACCAGTGCTGCCTCCGAATCCTTGACCGCCGCCTTTGCCGAATCCACCACTGCCACCGTGACCGCGGCCTAGACCTCCACCTTTACCGAATCCACCACCGCCAGCTTGCGCTCCGGCTTGACTGCTGCTGACCGCACCACCTTGACCGCTCCCAAGGCCTCCGCCAAGAGATCCGCCATGACCGCCGCCGAGAGATCCGCCATGACCGCCGCCGAGGGATCCTCCATGACCGCCGCCGAGAGATCCGCCATGACCGCCACCGCAAGCACTGCCGCCACAACCACCACCGCCTTGGCCGCCGTATCCATCGCCATACTCATTTCCGATATATCCTCCACTGCCTCCTGCATTACCGGCAGCGCCGCCGACCGCTCCGGCGTTGGCTACAGCTTTCGAAGATGCGGATGCACCGGCAGTTGCGCTGGCGGATGCTTGCGCAGATGCTTGCGACGACGAGAAGCTACCGCTATTTCCGAAGGCGTTTGCGCTCGCAGAAGCACCAGCCCAAGCGCTTGCGGACGCACTTCCGAATGCGACCGCACTCGGTTCTGAAACAAATTAAAAAATTAATTTATGTAGTATAATTTGGAATACGATTGTTATAAACATTTTTATTACGATTATGTAAACGGAGGCGTCTTCTTGATGTATCATTTTGAGGTATTGAAACACATTCTGCTCACTTGACTACTGGTACTGCGATAACTGAACATTTTCTATTCATTTGAAGTGTGTTTACGTGTACACATTAGGACGAAGTAAGACAGTGTATCATATTGAGAAGTATATTTTCTTTTGTCAGTGTATATGAGCTCATAATGTTGCCATTTTTTTACAAATTTCATTTAAACTTCACTTATATGGTGGACGGCGCCATTTTTATTGTAAGCCACGCCCCCACGTCAGATTCCAAAAGTCTTAATTGGTTTATATATAATATAATTGGGAATCTTTTGTATGACCTGTCGACCAAGCACTGTTATTTTGTTCAACTTCAACTCTGGTTGAAGTTGAACAAAACTAAACGAAAGGTCTGAGTTTTTACTATACATTTTAATTAGTGCCATTTTGTTCTGACATCAGTTGTGAATTTGGCGTAAGTTTGAAGAAAGTCTTGCAAAACGTTAAAAATTATTTTTCAAAAATCTTGGGGTAAAAACAAAATTTCTTAATGCAACTTGTATATTTCAAAAGCTAATAGTCTACACTTTCCAATAAAACTTCGCGAAATTGTTTTATCTTGTCCAAAAATGAAGATACGATCGTTCAAAGTTCACCTAAAAATGTATGGCATGTTCATGAACTTTTTGACGGTAGTGTATCAAGTGTTTTAACTTGACTTAAAATCTTTCAAACGAACATATTTTAGTAGAGTAAATGTAAATGCCAATAATACAATTGTCGTTTGGACAATTTCGATATGATATAATATTGATGTTACATAATATATGACAACAAAATATAACATGAAGTTTCATATTATGTTCCCATACTAAAAGAAATATAAATTGCCAATTCACACGGGGAAAAGTGTTATAATAAAATTTGCTAGACTTACAGTCAATTTTACCATATCCCTTAATAATCGCAACTATTGAAACTTCAAAAAAACTTCATCCAAGTTTAATAGAATTTACTAACCCAGTGTAAAAACTTCAATCTAATATCAAAATACTGAATCTAAAGATTGCAATCAGTGAATTATATCCGGAGTAACCTTCATTTGCTTAAAATCAGATATTTTGTTATTATAATATCCCTCAAGTCCCATTTTGTACTTCAGTTTCCGTAATTCGCATACAAAAACATTTGTCATTTCCTTCTAGTTATCTTGTATTCAATAACACACTTTTAATAACCAACAGTTCTCCTTTTAATCATCCCGATTATCCCGCGATTAACATCGCTGAAACAAAAAATGCTTGATGAAACAATTAGCGGCATTCGCGTTGGCAGACCCGGAGAACCCATTCAATTCAAGATTTTGTTTAGCCGTGTGAGCATGATGAATGGCAAATGAATGATGCATTAATAACGGTGCGCCTCATCATTGATATAAATAATAACGATGATTGTTGCGGCGATTACGATAAATCATTTTCCACGAGGAAGCGTTATGCAATCGCGGTTCGCGCGAGAAAATCAATTTCCAGATCGGCGTCTCATTACCAACTAAACATTTGTCATGTCAGTGTGTGCTGATGCCTTTGAAAGTGATAGTTCAAACGTCGGCAGATTTTGTTCTTTGTGCTTTTTTCTTAAAATCTTGATATTATATTGTCGAAAAAAAATTATTGTATGTATTTTATATATGATACAATCATATTCAATTAAATCATTAATATAATCATAAAGTGTTATTTTCAGTATTAAATTTATGAAAATTACCGTCAACAAAAAGGGACATTTTAAAAATAGAAAATTGTAGCATTGCCTTTTATCTTGAAGAAGAAAAAACATTTTATGACGATTTTTTCTAACTGTTTATTTTTAAACTGATTTTCTAGACGATATTTCTCGTTATTATTAAGGACAAATGGTGATGTAATAATGTGAATATATTATGCACTTTTTAGAATTTGATTGTGGAAATCTAAAAAAACTAAATCGAACATTAATTGTTGCAAACAATGTTACTTGTTTGAGTTTGCTTATGCGTAAAAGTAAACTCAATCACACAACACACTCCAGGAAGTTTATGCTAGAATATTTTAAAAGTTCCAATAATATTTTCCGGATATTTTCCTGGAATGTGAAGTGTTAGTGTAAAGTATTTAAAAGTATAGTCCCGTTTTTTAAGAGTTATCACTTTGGTTTGAACATAAATATTTATAATCGATTCAACACAATGTATCTTATTTGTGATGAATCATATGCATACAAGATCCGATTCCTAAATCCACTCACATAAATAATTTATCAGTACAAAAATGACAGTTGAATTGCCTTTAAATAATAACTCAACTAAAAAAAAGTAATAAATAATTTCGTAACTAAAAAATAAGTTTACTATTATCCAAAATAAAATAAATAATTTGACATAGTTAAAACCGTAGTGCCGTAAATGATGAAATTTATTTACTATGCGTAAATTTAGTTTTTATTTGATAAATAAAACATTTCACAAGTAACTCTAAGAATACATTTATATATGTTATGGAAATAGAATGTAATATTCATAAATATAATACTGTACATTAAGTTAAAATGAAATAAAATTTAATACAAAATATAATATGATATTCAAACTTTTTGGTATTTAAATTTTAATAATTTTTTCTCATTTCAAAATTGGATCGCGAAACAAACGTATCGAATTACCATGATTGAGTTGTCTCGTTAGTCAGTCAGTTTCCCGTGTAAAATTTTTTTTGTACGAATGATCGCAGTATCGATAACTTGTAAAAAAACTTACGTGGATCGGCAATTAAGCCAACCACGGAAAATCGCATGTAATTCGCTGGTTATCTCGAGTGTTTTCCCTGCGTATAAAAAAATGGACGATAACATTGTCTAGCAACTGTTTAGCATTTTGATTCTACGAAAACGGTGAACAGTTAAACAATTAAGTTTCACAACTAATTCTTGGCAAAAATCGGTAATTTCAGAGTGCCGATTTTAAAGCTTAATGACATCGATGAGACTGTAAAAGAAACGTCCGAAATAGAAGAAAATAAATTGATCGGTGCGAATCCTTTACGTAAGGACCGATAAGATCGCCGATTTCCATCCGTTTGAAATGTTAATCGACGAATACATTTGTCAGCGGAATCGTCTCCGCGTCGACGCCTGTCTTTCGATCGATCGACGCTTTCAAGGACGAAGATTCAGGATTCGGGACCATTTAGCCACGATGAACTCACCGCTGAAAAATGGCGCACACGCGGCGCGAAATCGGCCGTCATCGGGATCAGCAAAAAGTTATCGATAAAGCGATAAGAATTGCGCCAATCGGTTTCTATTTTCGCAGGAAACAAAATTTGCAATAACAAAATTTAGAGGAAACAATTTGCAAAGCGTTAAATCGATTTTGTGAAATTATTTGGTCAGATTCTGCAACATTGAATGGTCATAGTTTTTTTTTACTTAAATTAACATTTTTTGCGACAAACTTTTGCGAAAAACAAATGTAAACTTTAAAGAAATATACATTATTTTAGAATCATAATTTAAATCCTCAATTAGCTATACATTTATCTTTCTCATTCTGAAAATGTATTGTATACAAGAAATTTGTTTCTAGATAAGTAAATTATTAAACAATTTTTATTATTTTTGTTAATCCAATACGTATAAGTTTTATAATAAACCCATATTATCAAAAAATTCCTTAGTTTTCCAATATTGTTAATAATTTGCTTTGTTCGATAAAAAAGGAAATGAAAGCTCCATTCGCGTAAGAAGATGCTCCAAAAAAGCAGAAATCGGATAATCTGGAAAAACCCGACAAGGCTGCGCGTTCGTCAGAAATAGCCGGCACAAACATCACATATTGAATAGATAATGCGGAAGCGAGATGATCAAGGCCATCTTCTGGCAATCCTGACCCTCGATTCTGTTTACCAATTGTCAATCAAATCGCCGAATATGAAAAGACATTCTTCGCAGAATCGCCCGTCTTTCTAAGTTCTTTTTATTCGTCTTTCGATCATCGATAAAAATTTCGATTCGCTTTACAGCTGATCCGAAGTTCGATCATAAAACAATTTGCGACAAAAAAACGTGTCTTTAAAGTCGCGAAGTATATTAAAAAATTAGAGCCGGAATGATTCGCGCGAATTCAGACAGCATCGCCTCGCAAATCTTCGTGATAAAAAAGAAAGGTCATGCAATTGAATAACGCATTTGATCATGTTCGAACATTGTGGAACAAGTTTTTTTCATAGTGTGAGGTGTTAAAGTAACGGAGGTGATGTTTTTTTCAATTTAATCCGTAAAATTGTCGTTTGCTCACGCGCTATCAGGAAGAATGACGATATAAGTTAAGCATTGCAGATACATTTGTTTTGAGATTGTAAAACAGGGAAAGTGACATTTTTTTGTGTAAACAAAATGCATTGTTTGTAGTCTGGGTAAACAATTTACTTAAGCAAAGAACAAAGAAAAAGTTAAAATTATGGCAAAGTTGTTTTAGAAGATCGAATGTTCTGTGATCATCCTTAAGGACTATAGAGGACTATGTACTTATAGAAAAGAATAGACAATTGGAGTATAAGAAAAAATAAAAGAAACAATAATACATGATAAATTTACAATAATGTGAAGAGCTAGAAACAAAGTAGGACGTAAAGTACAGAGCCAGAAAAAAGTAAATTACAACCCATAAAGACATTGAACATGAGATCCACGTGAATTCTACGTGTAGGAACATTCGGACATAATTTCCACTGAGATTCCACGTCGAATCTACGTGTTTTAGAGGTGTGTCTAACATATAATAACATACGAAACGTATGTATGGTTGGTACACAAAACTACAACAATTTTTTATTCCTTACAACTGTAGAATCCCAATTGAGTATTAGCTCTGCGTTCTTTGTTTTGACCGAAAGTTGTCGAAGAAATGAAGAAAAGTAACTCGAATAACATTTAGAACAAAACATTGTGCTGTGTCAGTATATAAAAATATACTGGCACAGCACAAACAAAAATAAACATTCAAAAACCACACTGAGAAAAAACTACAAGAAATCTTCACTACAATATACCCACGAGAAAGTCGAAAACTTACAAATGAGAAGAAATTTGCTCTATCCCCTGGTACAAAGAACGTAGAGTTTCAGGCTCAAAAATCAGTCTGAAATACAATGAAAAATGCAACAGAAATTTCAAAGTAGTTACATGAAATAATATGAAATTTAATATACAATCATACACGATTGAGTACAATTTGGAATGCCTTCCTAACTGTATTCGATTGAGTATGAATATATATGAAATTTCATATTATTTCATGTTACGACTGCGAAATTTCTGTTGCATTTCTCATAGTATTTCAGACTCGGTTTTTGAGCCTGAAATTGTTCGTTATACCAGGGTTGTATGGTATTGATACACATTCTTACGAAAATATAATATAAAATATCCCAAACAAAGTATCAAGAAAAAAATGACGGAATAAAATGTCACATGAAGAACAGAATAAAATATATCCAGACAGTTTCATTTATACTGTTTTTTCCAGTGACATTATATACCGAAGTCGGTAAAATAATATTCAATTCAATATCATCTATACGAGTAAATTAATTTAAATAATATTCAAATTTTAGAAATATACACGGATACATGTAAATAAACATTTTAATTCTATGGGAATTGTTCACTTTCCAACTATAGAAACTACACTTTATCACTGCGAAAACTAACAAGACTTTGCAAACGTAGATCTCACCTCCATTTGACGCGGTGAACGCGAACAGCGCGAGAAGACAGACGATCTTTTCGAGGTGCCTCATGATTGACTTTGCTCATCTTTGATCCACCGTAATCTTTTATACGCGTGGCCTCCCACCCGGGGACACGCGCGTTCTTTCCCACAAAAACGCAGAGAAAAGCATTAAAGAGGCGCAAAAACAAGAACAACGCCGGACCCGGGTATGGTCTTCGGGATGCCCGGAGGAGATGAAGAGGGCCGATAAAAAAAGTATTGTCAAATATCGCACAATTCGGTTCTGCTCGTATATCATTCGCGAGGGCTGTGACGCAGTTTTGGGCCTTCCCAGCTCGGCGTCCCGAGGTAGGGAGGGACGCGCCGGCCCGACGATTCACAGAAGTCGTTTGTTGACGAGATATGCCACCGGATATCTCGCTTTTTCATTCGGTTTTTTGCCATGGTTTTTCCGAGCGGGGAAGATCTGTGAATTAATTAACGAGTTGGGATTGTTGCGATGTTTATTTATTAGAAGTTTTGGAAGATGAAAGGAATGAAAAAACATGTACAGGGATGATCTGGTCAATCATGTTTTTCTCAAGGTGATTCCCTTATGAAGAGACATATATTTGGGGCGTTAAATCAGAATTTAATGGAAATTGTAATTTGAAAGACAAATTTTGACATTTGTTAGTTGTTATAAATTGTGGTAAACAATTTCAATATTGTCACAAAATTATTTTTTGTTACCTTATCGAAATGTGGAATATTAATGAAATTTTAAATTTGAGTGTCTACCACTTTACTATTTACTTTACCAAATTTGCAAAGAGTACATCCACGTAGAAGTTGAGATTTTTTAAATCTAAAGTTAAATTCTCTGAATTAATTGTCTGAAGCTTTGTAGGAAACTAATGACCTTAACGAAAGTTCTTTTTTTATACTAATTTTAGAAACTAATTCTAATTAACAAATTAACTTGTTTTAATTATTATCTTTTTGTGGATTCACTTCATTCATAATTAATACGTTAATTATGAATGAAGTGCACAAAAGAAGGAAATAAAATATTGGACAATTGAATGAAAAATGAAGATACAGATACTTTGTAGCTAGTCAATGGTGTCATGTTTCAATATTAAATCTGAGTGTTGTATAATTATGTTATGAATTTAGCAGTGAAAAAAGTTATCTGCGAATGAGCTCTGAATTAGAGGATGGTGCAATCCTGTTTGGGGTCAATTAAGGTGGCTAGTAAAAACTCGCTCAGTGGGTATCTTAATATTATTTTTGATCAGCATAATGTGCCCTAATGGCACGTGATATGACAACATACAGGCTGTGGAAGTATCTCAAAACCGATAAGTAGGATAAAGAGAATGTTATTTGTTGTTATGCTACGTAAACAAAAACAAATAAAGATAATTTCGTAGTCTGCAGATTCGTCACGGAATCCCCGCAAAACTTATCTAATTCTAAAGAGAACTCTGAGAACTAAAGTAGATTTAGTTCTCAGAACATTGTCTTCAATGCGAAAGCAAGTTTGCTATTTCACTAAGCTAAAAATGTTTCAATAATGCACAATCCTTATTGGAATACATATGGAATTTCAGTTGCATTTTTCGTAATCTAAATCCTACAAGTTTAGTGAAATTGACCAAATATTCATACTAATACCATTCGGTTGCTTATAAATAAATATAAAAAAATGTAAGCTTCTACTTTTGGTAATTTACTTTTACTTTTACTACTTTTACGACCTTTGGTATTTTTGGAAATTTATTTTTACATATTCATAATATTGTGGGTACTGTTAAAGAATGTGTTTGTGAGGTCCCAATCAACAGGGTGACTTGCATTGACATCGTGGCGATGTCACATGATCCACATGGGATTCATCAGCTGTGTTTCGTAAATAGAGCTGAATTTTCGCCTCGTCGTGTTGGAATGCTACGAGGGGTATTGCAGTTGAGAAACATTGGTGTCACATCCAGGTCACATCTTGTGACATCGTGTCGCATCAGTGTCGCATAACAAAATGCATGAACTATTATTATAAGTATAAATAATTTATCTTTTTTTCTTGATTATTATTATAAATAATTAATTTTATTTCATTTTCTCTCTTCGAAAAAAACTCCGTCACTACTGGGACCTGAACCCGCAGTTGTCAGTTGACGACACTATGTGCCGTACACTTTAACCCCTTGCGATATCGATGCTGTTGACAAGTAAAACGACTTTAATATATTTTCAGATCTACTGCCCTTCGCTACATCATCTTAACATGGGTTGTAAGTAAAATCTTAATTTTAGCATACTTTATCACCCGTCTTTAAATATTGGGTCGGTTACGAAAAAGTAAGTCTTTTTCCGTAAGACGATTACGGATGAAAACGGCCCCTTATTAGAAATTAGATATTGAACATATTAATTCATATTGATTCAAAAACGGTGACAATACCCAGCCAAGAACATATTGGTCTATCTGGGTATTGTCACCGTATTTGTATATTTTTATACGTATCAATATGAAATTTTTAACAGTGCTGTTTACGTTGCAAAAATACGGAGTTTCTTCCGGAATCAGTCGGAAATTTAGATCCGGGCATCTCGTGTTTAAGTATCTCATTATTTCAGGATAAAATAATATTTTAGAA
>JABFPB010000306.1:0-43869 GCA_022817645.1 Ceratoteleas bidentatus
AACATGAAACATCCCTAATGGCACAAAATATTCTGGAATATTTCAATGCGGCATAAATATTCATAAATATTTTTAAATGTTGTGTCTTTTCAAAATCAAAATATTTAAAAGTAATAAATTTATTAAAATATTTAAAAACATTGTAAGTATTTTCAAAATTTTCGGCATATTTCACAAATGTTAAATGTTTTTGAAAAATATTCTTGGTATATGCAAAGAAATATTTCTGGAATTTACCGAAAATATTTTTGGAACACTTACAAAATCTACAAAAAAACATTTTAGAAGTTTTGTTTTTCTGTTTAAAAGATTCTCCCTATCATTTTAGGAAGTTAAGCAAACTTCTAAGAGTGCCGATTTTGTAAATGTTACAAAAATATTTTCGGCACATTCCAGAAATAATTTTTTGAATATGTCAGAAATATGTTTCTCCGGATCATTTAATGATCTTGGCATGGACCAGGAATAATTACAAATATTCTTGAAAATTAAATTAGAAAATTTCTGGCACTGAAATATTACCGAAAAATATGCTGGGTGCAATGCAGGAATATTGTGTACTATTAGGGACATGGTGTTCGACCAAATTCCTGTGAAGATATCATCAAAAATATTCGCACGATAGTTACACGAATGGCATGTATTAGTGACAGAGATTCATGCTAACTTAGCGTGAGAATTTTTCGCTGTAATTTTTTATTAATTTTATTAATTTATTATAATCTTATTATAATTTACATTTATTATAATTAAAAATATTATATACAGATTATTTTTAATTGTTAATATTGTATACACGCAATATTATAATACGGTTGCTATACACCTTTTGTGTTTTTTTGCATACGTTTTCAAATGTGTACAAAAATAAAAATTTATTTACACAGTTATGTACACAAAATTTAGTTGAATTAGTTGAAATGAATTCAATTATTAGCAATAATGAGTGTCAACTTTGCATGCAAATTTATTACAATAATTTTGTAAACACACTGCATTAAGTTAATAAAATTAACTGTTTTTAAATTTCGTCGTTTAGTTAGTTTCGTTTCGTTGATTATTTTCGTTAGTTTTATAGTTTTGAAACGTTTTGCAATTTAAAAATCAGATAACAAATATTTTAAAATGCTGCTGTGAACGTTAAATTCCAAAACATTACGAACATAGCTAGTTAGATTCTCGTTTTATCAAACCTTTAGAAAATTATTATCTTACCATTATTAAATTGTACATCAGTGTTACCAAAATCTGTTCAACAAAGATTTCTGTTGGTTGAACAGATTTCTGTATGCATTCGTTTATATACTAGTTATTATAATATTAAAATATCAAGAATGAGTAATTTTTGTAATTAGTATTACAACTGTAATATTTATTTTTAATTTTTAATCGTTCATCAGCTGTCTGAGTTATCAAGAAATAAACAAAAATGCACAACTCGCTAAAATAATAAAATACGCTAACTCATATTTCTCAACTATTTTCAACAGATGGATAAAGGAGACAACAACGACAACAACAGACCCAAACAATGTAACCCGAATCATCGTCCAACTGGACCAGGACATGATGCCGGATTTAAGGGGACCCCGGCTGACGCCAAAAACTACGGGGAACAACTGAACCCCAATAATCCAAAATATAATAAATAATACATCTGTGTAAAATAACGGAAACAATCATGTATAATACAAAGTATTTATATTGTGTTGTACTATTCACTTTTACTGTTCTCCGTAATAAATACGACATTCTTTGACTAGAAACTTTTCAATGTAACAATTGTTTTTTTTTTATTTTACAACTCATTTTACCATTCCTGTCCTAATCTTCTTTAACGTTGAAATTCGCAATAATGAATTCACAGTGAGATAACTCGTAAGGATTTGGGTCAGATTATATCCAAAGTAAAGAGATTTCGATTTAGAAAATTGTAGGCATTTGAAATATTATTCTAACAGTTACATGTGTGCACAGATTTTTCAAGGAATCAGCTGAAAAAACTTCGAAATAACTAGGTTTCGAACCCACGACCTTCAATGCGGAATACTGAAAGTTCTACTTAAGCGATAATTTAGAAATGTTTCTAGAAACTTGCATGCGTCGGAATTTTTTTCTAAAAGAATCAAAGCGATTTTTTGTAATTTACTATAAACTGCGACTCGTTCGTCGAAGTTTATTGCATAACATTTGAATTGGTCTCCGGAATTTTTTTCTAAGTTGGCACCCCTGGCGAATGTTTGATCGATTTCAAACTGTTAGTGCTGCGAGTATTGTTGCCGATGAAAAAATCCACGATGACTCTAAAGAAAAACCACAGCAAAAAAGTCGAGAAGGCGGTAGTCACGCATTTGTTTATGAACGACAAAAAAATTAAGGAAATGGTATATATATATATTTGTTATCAATCCAATTTTAACTTAAATTAACCAATGTCCAGTAAGTCGAAATTGGCTTTTTGAAACGAAAATCGCATGAAAATTGCACAAAATGAAGTATCCCTTAAAACTGAAAACTCGAATGCGTTTGTGTGCAGGTTAAATTGAAGATTACTGGAGATTTGAAGGTCATATATCTGCAGGACAACTGTTTGACAAAAATCAGTAACTTGGATGCGGCTGTTAATGTGACTCATTTGTACTTGCAACACAACGACTTAACAAAAATCGAGAACCTGCAAAGTTTGCGAAATCTCGTGAAATTATATTTGGGCTTTAATAAGATAAGTGTCATTGAAGGTTTGGAGCAGCTGTCTTGCCTTGTGGAACTTCATATTGAATGTCAGCGATTGCAACGTGGAGAATCGATTTGCTTGGAACCTCGAACGAAAAACAAGTTGTCTGTTTGTACTCAAATCTTTAAATCAAATCTTTAAACTTTAATAAATTATTATTTTAATAAATTAATAATATTTAATTATTTATCAATAATTAATAAATTAATTAATTATTTTATTCGCTAATTTTGTCTAAGAAGCTGCATTATACTTTAGTAAAATTAATCAGATTGTTTTAGTTGAATGATTATTATTGAATTAAAATTAAATTGGTAAAGTGAATCGAACATTTGAGGAAAATAACTAACTTTCAATATTATCTAGAAAAACTTGCAATACAATTTCATTTGTTCAATCTTCCTAAAAAACCTGCATAATAATATAAAAAATTAAACGGATTTTTTAAATTCAATTATTATTAATTTAAAAATAAATGTTAATCAATTAACATTAAATTGTTAAAAAAAATTAATACAATTGTTTTTAAATGTATTTAAGTTTATTTTAGACAAAGAAAATAAATTTGTTTTTTATATTTATCTAGGAAAATTTGCAATATCTCAATATCTCAGGAAACAACCTGCTAGTATTGAAAGATTTGCGAGGATTTTGCAAATTAAAAACTTTGATCGCAAAGAATAATGCAATTGAAGACCCGGAAGATGTGGCGGAAACTGTTAACAGTTTGACATCTTTGGTGGAATTGTCTCTGCAAGGAAACCCTGTGACTAAATCTTACAGATACCGAGAAAATATTATCGCTAACAGTCATCAATTAAGTAACGTCTTTTTTCAATAATTGAAATACAACCCATTGATTTGATATTAAAATTTAATTTTTTCATATTAAATTTTAATATTACATTTAATGTAATATTAAATATGAAATTAAATTAATTATTTTTGCATGTAACATTTTAATATTACATTTAATATTACATTTCATATTTTATGTAATATTAAATTTAATATTATTAATATTAAATGTAACATATATATTTTTCAGAAGGAATTATATTTCAAAAAAAATTTATCTTAAGAAAATTATTCTTATTGTAGGAGACTTCGACGACAAATTTGTTAGCGACATATCTCGTGAGTTTATCAAGAAATTCCGTCGCCAGAAGGAGTTGCACTTTGCATCAAAACGATCGCAGACGAGTCTCAGTGACGATATCACTAGTGCGTTTTTTGACAAACAGTAATTTTGCTTACTTTACTGACTGACTGAATTATACTTTTTACTTCGTTTCAGGTTCTCTGAATCTGCCGCTATCATTCAGATTGTCGATTTCGCGTGCAATCAGGGGTCAGCCTGAACCGGATTTGTCGATTTCCTTCAAATCGACGAGTGTGGAATTACACCCGCATTATTTGGCACACTCCAAATCAAGTAATAATCGCATTTTACTATCGATGAATTTTACTGGGACAGCCGTATACATTTCTTAATCGTTTTTCTGTTTCAGTGCCAGCTGTAATCAATGGACAGGAAAATCGACGTTTGGCAAAAATAGCTTGTTCCAAAAGCTATCAGAATGCGAAAGAAAAAATTGCAGCGTAATTACGAACTGTCGAAACTACTTTTTGAAAAGTAATTTACAATTTGGAATTATTCCCTTTTTATACCTTTCATGTCATACATGTATTTAATAAAAACATAAATAAAAACACTGATAAAAATAAAGTTATGTAATATTAATCATACATTAAATAAATTAGTTACTAATTACAACTTTTTATTTAATTTTGTCTATAATACATTTTTTCATATTTTGTTTTGCCACACTGGCAAATGAATCACGAGATTCCTATCTATCGAAATATACAAAAAATAAAAATCGACTTTTTTCAGAGTTGGAAAAAAACGTTTTTTTAATACAAAAAAACGTTTTATTTGATTAAAAACAGTTCTTTTTGTTTAAAAACAAATGTCTTCAGATAGATTTATTGAAGTTTTATTTATTTCAAAGTTAATATATATTAATATGTATTGTATGATGAAAATAGCATTTATAAATAAATTACTGAAATATTCTGTGTTATTATCCTTATAATCTATCAAATGATAACAAAAACCGGAAATTTTGTCTGAAAATGCGATTTTACCTTGCGTTTGTTTTAAATCAATATTTTTGTAAGAAAATCATTTAAACCATTATTTTAAAACATGTTTTAAAACAATGTTTTAAAACAATTGTTTTAAAACAATGTTTTAAAACAATTGTTTTAAAATAATTTTTAAAACTGATTTTTTTAAAACCCTGATTTTTTTAAAACCGAGAAAGGTAATTCCCCCTTAATCTATACTTCAAAATCAAATCACCTGATCTGCCGTTAAGAATGTTTATTTATTTCTTTCGAATGCAATAGTGACAACGCATAATATACATACATAAAAGTTCCAATAGAAAAACTCAATCATATCCACGAAAAGTAGGAAGATAGAATGTTTCCGTACAAAAATGGCGTGTTGTCGTACAAGTGACGAAGATACGGCAACCGCGGGACATCGCGACAAACAACGCTGTGGAAAGGTCACTTCGTAAAAGCTGCGCGATCATTGGTTGTACGACTCAGTAGCCTTCTTACTCGTCAAGTCAAACAAAGGACAGCGAAATACGTTCACAATGCGACACCGCAAAAATGCGTCTCGTTTGGTTGAAAATACTCCTATCGCCGATACAGTACCGTCATTCCTAAAATCCACGCCAACTGGAAATCCATTTCTCGCAAGTATTACTTTGTCAAAAGTACGATCCACTTCGGGCGCGGAATCGCAAGTCAGCTCAAGCAAATTTTTCGAATTCGGAAAAAAATTTACCCCTTTTCTCGTCAAATCTGTAATCGAAACGTCATTGGTCCTTCCTCCCCAGAAAAACTGTTTGTCTGTCGGGATCTTAATGTACAATTCGAACGTAAATTCGTATAAAACCGCAGGCTTAACGGTACACGTTCTACAACTAGAAGTTTAGACATATACGCTGGCCGAGGCGGTCAGATCCGCGATTTCGGCAAAGTTTGCATAATTTATTATCTCTATCGTCGTAAGTTAATCATGCTTCCTTAAATGCGAGAATTAAACTAAACAATAAAATCATAACGTACAAAAGTCAACGAACCAAGATAAGAAATCTTCCAAAAAAATGCCATTAAAAACCGAACGAGAACAGCAAACGAGAAACAGAAATGATACTATTGCCCTTTTCTTCCTTCTTTTCAGCCGGTTACTTGCGCTAATCAGGTTCTATATTATTTATATATATATATATATATTTATTTATACTTTGTATTATATGTATATATATAGTTATACTGTGTTGTATACATATATATATACATACATACAGCTATATGTATATATAATATATATTAATATTCTCATATCAGTATTCTCAGTAATCTTAGCGCGACTCGGCGTATGATACAGGCGCTATTGCAACACAGGTGGCGCGCGACTCGCTATTTCTCGTCAAAGTGCCGACTAAATTCTATTATTTATCCGGCACTTTGTCTCTGCGAAATCGGCCTGCGGATGTCTCTGATTTTTACGTCAAACGTTACAAACTCATAGACACCCACAGCCCGATTCTGGAAATGGCATTGGCAAAATCGTCCTTACGTCACTTGCCAGGATACCCTGTCTTTGTCTAACAGTTATATACATTCTCGGTTAACTGCCGGAGGTTAACTGCTCTCTCTTTCTCTCTCTCTCTCTAATCGATCGGACCAATAAAATGTTTACTCGGCTTTTTATAATTCACGTATATCTTATACACGTCAATTGGGTACAACGAACACATCTTAGAATTACGTAGGCGTACACTCTGTGGTACAGTGTGACATTCAGTCGTTTGTGATTTTGTGGGAGTAAATGAGCGCGCGGTCGTTTGAATGCAGGTGGCGCTGCGTTACGTCGTGGTTTTTTTAAGTTAAAGACAGGGCACCGAGGGGCGCGAGGAGCGATGGTTACTGCGTCGTCTGCTGCTGGATTTCAATCTTCTCGACCGTCATGTCGGGGTTCATCTTGGTGGCCTGCTGGATGGCTTCGGCCAGGGCCTCGTCATGGTCGATCGGGTCGCCGTCCGACTGGATCGTGATCTTCTGCTCGACGCGAGTCTCCACCATGCCGTCTCGTTCCGTTTTGTACTGGAAATTTCCGTTTTTTATTAAAAAGGAATTTTAAGGTTGTACAATACTTATGAAGTAGGAAATTGATGAAAATTTACTCAAATATAGATCAATATGATTAATTTTATTTTCTCGAATATCAACGAAGTTGTGTCGCTAGAAGATGAGATATAAATTGTCAAAGTCACCGAAAATTACATTAGTTCTTATAGGAAGTGACTAGCTGTCTTACATATTTCAGAATTACACAGGATAAAATATTAAGAAAAGATTACAAATTGGTTATTTCATTAGTTATATTATGGAGATAATTAGTACCAAATATAAATAATTTTGTGTCGCTAGTTTTACAGATATTATTAAAAACAGAAACAAAAACCTTACTTTACTTGACTATTTTGTCTTAGACATCCTTTTTAACACTTGCAGTCAGGAATGTATAAATATTACATCACAAGCGGTTACTAAATAAGTGTTAATGACAATTTTGTAATACAAATTTTTTGTATAAAAAATGTTTATTGACTTTTATTTATTTAAATGGGTCAATACAACAACGACTTTATTATTTAAAATCAATTTAATAGAAAAAGAATGTTGTACGTTTACTTAAATGAACTTTCAATACGATTATTTATTCAAACCCTAAAAATATGCCCCTTCGTAATCGTAAACTCCACAAAATGTTTCTTAAACATTTTGTAAACGTTTATAACATTTGACCCCTCCAATTGGATTTATTTGTTAAAAAGTGTAATAGAATATATTCAAATTCTGTTGATTGGAATCAAGTAAACTATAATTAATTAATTTAATGGAGTAAATATTTTAATTGATTTATATTTAAATATATTGGTTTTATTTAATTTAAATTTAACGAAAAAAGCTTCAAATTATTTGACGGAACCAATACTTTAAAGAAATTCATACAGTAAGTCTTTTGAATAAAAGGTACAAATATTTAAAAATAATGGTTTTAGAAACGGTTTTTAATAAAATATCCATTTCAATTGTTATATCTTGTATCAAATATTGTTCTGAAGTACAAACATTCCCCAGCAGACTATTCGAAGAACAGCGGTTCTCAACTGAAAGCAAAACCAATTTAAACAACCTTTTTTCAGTTTGGGCAAATGCTAAACATTGTAGAGGATTTTCTATATTGGTTTTTAATTTCGGTTGAAAACCGTTGCTTTTCGAATAATCTGCTGGGGAATAGTCTGCCAGGTTCACCTTCATTAAAAAATACATTTCAATGCAAAATATTTTTCAAGCCATTCAAATAATCATAACAATAATGTATTAACTGCTATTCATTTTTTAATCAAATAACGCTGAAAATTGAAAACATGGTTTTACTTGATATATAACGTAAAATCCTATGTTTTACGCACTCCGAATTTACCGTGTAAGATATTTGGAAGATACAAAGTTGTTGGAATGTGTGCCAATTTACTCCAATGATCTCTTTTCCAAATTTGACGTTCGTCACTTTACAGCAAGGAAAAAATAATTTGTGTGCGATTAAAAAATAAAAAGAAAGATTTTATTATTGGCTTTGAGCATCTGACTGAACTAATTTTTATTTTAGAATCGTTTTAGCATTGTAACATCTATGCATGTTTGATTACAATAAAGTAGGACTTCCAGATAACCCAATTCTACAAATATACCTCAACATAGAAAAAGGTCTCTGCACACATTTGGCTGACGTGTCCCGATTCAAGTTCTAATAACAGTTATTATGTGTCGCTGATTGAATAAAGCTAAAATAAACGCTTAATTGAGAAATAAAGACATCTCTTTTTCTTTTTGGTTTCCGTCAGTGTTTCAAATGAGAAAGATTTTAATTTAAGTACAAACTCGATCACGGCAAAAATATGAAATGAAATATTGAAATGTTTTATTCAAAATACTGAACTTTTCAGAATTTTGACTGTCAAAATTTATGTAAAATCTTAACTAAGATTTTATTTATAATATACCATTTTAAGCAAATTTTTTATAAGATATTATGTAAAATATTGCATCAAATATTTTTCATACGCCAAATGCAAAGACACATAATTTCTGATTAAAATTTTACATGCAATTTCACATAAGAATTTGCAGTAGGTTTGTTCACATCCTATTTTAGACATTAAAATTAAACTACCGTGATAGTCTCCACGGTACGAGTTTTGCTGGAAATGGTCTGCGAGCTGACGATTTCCCCACTGGCAGCGTACGTGCCGTCTTCGCTTTCCACCGCGACTTTCCTCGTCTCAGTACTATGCGATGGTGAGACGGGTGTCGTGATGTCCGTTACAGCTGCTGCCACCTCCGGCAACTGGATCTTCTCGTTCGCAATCACGTCACCTGGTTCGCCCTGCAAGAAACCCGCATTTCAGTCCCTGAACCCTCCAACCACCTCTCTGTTACATTCCACACGAAAGTTACACTGAACTATGTATCTGTACAGTTGGCAACTATTCATCACAGTAGGGGGATCTACTTTTACTTCGATTTATCCATCATTAAAGTTCTAGTACAAACAAAATAATATGAAGAACAAATAAATACTATAAACAATAAACAGACAAATAAAATAAAAACATGTTACATTGTTTAACTTTAGAGCATCTGGATGGACAATTAAAAAAAGTTACTGTTCTATTGAATCTACATTTGTAAAGGGGAAATGGATCGGTATTCTCATCAAAGATCATTCCATTAATTCAGTTTTCAGTGATGATTGACGCGAGGATTGATCTGCTGCTTTTCAGTTGTGGCCTAACACTGACCTTACCTGGACTTCAAAGAGGAAATGAAATACAAATAAGTCGATTTACTTCCAGCTGGGACCTCACCAGATTCGTCTGCAGTAGATGGTCTTTTTCGCTCTTTCAATCAATTTTGTCTCATCGAACCACAAATTTCATATCGACTGTACTCGTTTTGCCAATTTAAGGAGGTTCATTAGCTACACTTTTTTTAATTTAATGTTTGTGGTTTCAAACAAGTTTTGAAACCACAAACATAGCAAGAAAGCGACCAAATTAAAAATCATTCCTCTCATTTTTCTCGAACTGTAAATTTGATCTAATCAAGGCAGTTAGTTGTCGATCAAGATAAGCAGAAGATAATTAACATTTCAATACAGCTAAGGAACCTCTACCAGCAGAATAGCTGGTGTTTTCGTCCTTTTTCAATTTTCAAATGAAATTTGTAGCAAATTTGTATGCCAATGTGGATTACCTGGTAGTACTGATTGCAGAAGGCCTGCTGATCGTCATCGAGATCGATTGGGGTACCTGAATCACCGCTGCTTGAGCTGGACGAACTGTACCGTCGTGATACCAGCTATACCATGCATTGTGTTATAGCCAAGCAAAAAAAATTAAGGAATTCGAAATAAATTAATAATGTCGTGATGAAATGTAATACAAAATTAATCGGTCATTCGAAGCGCAACGCAAAAGTGTTTTTTTTTATTTTGTGAGCCACTTTGGTTTGGAAAGGAACACTTTATTTCATTCCAAAAAATCGATGATAAATTAGGAACAAATGTCCAACTAATTCGTCGTAGAATAGTTAACATATCGATGTCAGTATTTTATGAGTCCTCAGATTAAAATTATTATATTCCTTTTGTGTCACGAGTTGAAAATAAAACGCAATTAGCGTCCCAAACCAAAGTGCTCTACTTTTATGATAAATTAACCTGAATAGCAATGAATTGCGATGCCGTTTATTTACAAATCGTTAGTAAACTGTTATATCAGCTGGAACCACACTGAGGAAAAATGTAGCGTAAAATAGAACTGGTAATGCAAATTTATTCTATTTTTAAACTGTTTAACATTAACGCTTTCAAACATATCTGCCCTCGACTTTTCCTCAGTGTAATCACTCAAATGGACGTGTAGTGTGTACACATTGACTGAAAATGTAACGCTCACACGTGAATTCTTCAAAAAGTGACATACAAATATAATAAGCTTCATTGACGTTGAATAATGGGTCTCACGAATGACAACTGATTATCGATTGTGGTATCGAATGTGACGAAAGTAATTTTACCTGTTCCCCGGAAAGCACGTGACTCGTGGTCCTTACTTCCTGCGTGACGACGCGCTGTTCCTGGCGGGTCGCGCTGGTCGTGGTCGAATGTGCGACTGTTTTTTCTTCGAACTATTCAAAACATACTTCATGTAACAAGCCGTAACAAGCCACCTAAACTACGCGAATTATGAATTATGTATATCTAATTTCAGAGTAATTAATTCTCGATGTTGGCAAATTGTACATAATGATGATTGATACTTAATGAAAGGCTAAAATTGAACTTTGAGGGTTTGATACGATAAATTGGTCTGAAATTCTCTATATACTGATAACTATAACAGCTGTATAGCTTAAGTTTAAGATGCATATGGTACATACAACATGGTACATACTATTTGCTACATAATACATGGTGTACCATATTATGTACATTATACATATCGTATGTGCCATTATATGTATTTGGTATGTAATTCATACCGCGTGGTATATCCCATGTGATATTTAGTACATGGTATACCAAATGATTTGTACCATGAAGGTTATAATATATATGTCGTAAATCCCATGTGGTTCATACCACTTGGTGAACATAATTTGAAACGTAATACATGTTATTCGTTGGTTATATGCCATAGTTATATATATGGTTATATGCCATGCTTAATACATGGTACACTGTATTATTTCTACCATTTAATCTAATCTATGTGGTACATACCATATGGTACATACCACATGGTACATACTACATGGTACATTCCAAATGGTACATACACATAGTATATACCACATGGTACATACCGCACAGGACCTACCACACAGTACATACCACGTGGTACATACCACACAGTACATACCACATGGTACATACCGCACAGTACTTACCACATGGTACATACAAACTGATACTTAGTACATAGTATACCATATTATTTTTACCATTAAGTCTGTACTATGTGGTACAAACCGGTTGGTACGTACCACACAGAAGATATCAAATGGTACATACCACACGGTGCATACCACATGGTACAAACCGGTATGTGCATACCACGTGGTACATACCACATGGTATGTATCACGTGGTTGTTCCTAACTTGTGATAATTCATATCAAAATACTCAAGAACGCCAATAACGTTGTTGTAAACATTCTTTGAGTGAAACTAGACAAACCTGGCTCGTTTTCTGGTTCTTCTCGAGGTCTTCGTGCATCGTTGCTGTGCGTGTCGTGACGGCGGTGGCGGTTACGTAGGGTGACCCGTCAGCAGGTGCCTCTTCCTAAATACAACTAATCTAAGTGACTAATGCCATAATCCAGTTCGTATGTACACATTCCGCACTTTTATCGTTGCGACGATGGAATGTCTGTACGTTTGCCACACGCAAAGGGGTCATTGATGACCCCCAAGGGTCACGTACCTTTGCGTGGGACCATTTTTGTAAAGGTAACATAGAGTTTTTGGAAAATAGATTCAAGTGAAACGTACACTGTAAATCGTCGAGTACGAAACAATTTTGATTTAAAATCGAACTGTAATTTCATTGAAGATGAGAAAATCAAGTTTTTTCTTTCAGTGTACATTTCTCAACTTTGCTTTACGTTACCTTTACGCAAAGATAAAGATGCCAAACAAAGGAAAACAAAAAATGTTCATAAGGAACAACGTCACACAGCCATCTGGATATACACAGCGTTACTTTATGCACAGTTGCAAGCTCGTTGAAAAATCTCGAAATACAAATCTTGACTACGTACTCGTCATTGAATACCATGCAGCCGAGCTTTGTACTCGGACGTTTGTCAACATGTAATAGCAAAAGTTGATATACTACGGGACTCGAAAACGAAAATACTTATGTATATATATATGCATATATGTGTATGTATATGTATAGATACATATGTAGCCAATATAATTAGGTACAGACGGCAAACAATGTAAAGTGGCAGTCGTTGGTTTCGGTCAAGCACATACGAGCAAAAGTATCGGCAAATCATATCAGCAGAATGAATGGCTCTGCGGAAGTTTGGTACACCGTAATATGCATATTTGCGTGGGGAGTCGTAAAAAGTGAATTTATTAGGGTGAGCCTACTGCTAGCAATAAACAGAGCGGCAACGCGAAAACATCGTAAAAAGGATCGATTTCCCGTAAAGCGCCATCTTTTCGCGCGCGAGTGCACTTTTTTAATATTGAACGGGAAATTGAGTTGGCGGCGAATTATTTTTCGTAATGGGCTTTTCATTATTGCCATCGTTATTATTTGTTGTAACGACGGTGCCGATGCAACCTTGGCATTACCGCGTGATTGCGTGACAGACTGCAAACAATGTGAGGGCAAACATAAAAAGGGTACATGGTGGGCGGACGCCGTAAAAAGTTTAAATGAAGTTGATAGATGGTCGTTTTGGATCGTCCAATTAATTCGAAGGTGTACGATGTTTGCACGTGGATTTATGGCGGACGTAATTTCCTTTATGAACTTTTCTATTGCACTGAGAATGTTCATATGAAAGGCATGAAGGTGCAAGTGAAATCTGTGTGCAAAGTTATGGGAAGGCGTGTGGAGTTAGATATCTCTTTAGTTTCAAATCGAGGGTACGACAGATCGACTGAGACGTCTGAGTTTATGGCATTCGTCTGGAGATATTGAACTTCGGGGAAGTAGGTTTGATTTATGACTTCTATTGATTTCGGTCTCTTGAAACTGTTATGAAAAGGCTGGAATAATTGTGTTACATCCAAATTCTATTCAGCATTCAATACTTCTGCATTAAAGTAAAGAAATAAAACTTGAGCGACTAGAGCAAATATCATCTAGATGTGTCATCTAGAAGTGTCATCTACATAAATAAAGTAAAGAACCTAAATTTGTCATCTAGGTCCCCCCTAGTCTTTGCCTCAATAAGATTGCTGCAAACGTATCAACGGATTTCAACTTGCACCTTCCATGATTCCATCTGAACTGACCCTCATTGTGTTCCATATAGTGGCGCCCCCACTTCACCAAAATTGAAAAATACATATGTCATAATTTTATGTAAATTTTGTATCGTAATGAACAATTTTGTGCTGCATTAGAAACTAGAAGAAATTTTCAATGATTCTTATGTTGTAAGTATTGCCCAAATATGTGCATAATTTTATTATTTTATTTTATGTGCTAATTATGTGCTATCAGATTATAGTAGTTTTCTGATTAATAATATAATTATTATTATAAAAGAATCAGCTTTTTTTCAAGGGGCGCTAATAAACGTCCAGTATCATCGAACTCAGAAAAATGGTATTTTTCAAATTCAACCCTTCCACAATTTTGTGCTAATTATGTGCTGCCATATATGAATTTAACTAATTTTGTACTCGCGTTAGAATTCAAATGCTTCAGTTTATGATGAGCTCCATATAGTTGGGTCGCCAACTATATGGAGCTCCCTCACTGGCCTATCCCCTAAAACTGGTTCGACTCCCCCGCAGTAATCCAAAAATAAACTCAAACACAATGTCTTTCACCTTGTTTTCCTGCGTCGAGACCGTAACCTGTCCGGTACCACCTGGTGTGAGATCCTCGACCTTCTCCTCGATGTTCCTCGTGACGCCCTCCTGGTCTTTAACCACCGATTGCTTCGTGATGGTCTTCAGGATGGTTGGTGTGCTGATGGGGATAGCCCCCCGTTTCTTGGGTGCCCCGGAAGACTTCCCTTTGTCACCTTTTCCAGCGGCTTCCCTTACGTCCTTCTCCGCAGGCTGTCCATTGCTCGCGCAAATCACGCCGTCTTTCACATAACCACCCTCTACCCCGAACACCGACTGGTTCAACGGTCTCCCGCTCTTGTCGTGGAGCAGACCCTCCCTCACATAAGTGCCATCGTTAGCGACAACGGCATAGGTTACTGGTTTGCCTTCCTTGTCGCACACGAGGCCTCTCTTGATCATGGAGATGGTGATGGCAAGGTAGTGCTTGTCCAGAGGTTTTCCGGCGGAGGAGAGCACAACGCCATCTTTGACCACGTTGCCTTCATGGTCGAAGGTGCCCTGTTTGAGTGGCTTGCCTGTTTTATCTACAACAACGCCTTCCGTCACCTTCAGACCTTCTGGTCCGAAGGCTTCCTGCGTAAGCAGATGTCCGTCGGAGGCGTAAATCTTTCCAGCCTTGATGTATGCGCTCTCGGGAATGGGAGGGGCGTTCTGGTGAGGCTTTCCGTTGCGGCCGTAAATCAGGCCATCCTTGATGAAGGATCCGTCGGAGCCGTAGTTGTTCTGGTTCAAGGGTTGGTGGTGTTTGTTGTATATCCTGCCGTTCTTGATGTAGCTACCTTCGTTGTCAAAGTTACCGGTGACCAAAGGTCTGCCGTCTTTGCCGGTCACGAGACCGTACTGGACGTAGGTGATGGTGATGATCGACAGCTTCTTGTTGGCCAGTTCTCCAGTCGGGGATCGGATGTGGCCGTTCTGGATGGAGCTGCCGTCGTCTCCGAAGGCTCCGTGCTTCAATGGCTTGGCGTCTCGTCCGAAGATAACTCCGTTGGAGACGTATCCTCCCTCGGCACCAAAGGAACCGTGGCTGAGAGGCTTGCCGTCTTTGCCATGGAGCTTGCCGTTTTCGATGTAAGCATTCGCGGGTAATTCTGAGCCAATGGTGCAGAGCTGACCACCCCAGGTGTAGACCAGTCCATCCTTAATGTAACTACCGTCTGGCTTGAAGGCTCCCTGCTTGAGGACGCGACCGTTGCGGTCGTAGGTCACGCCGTCCTGGATGTAACAGCCTTCGGGGACAAGGGATCCCTGGTTCTTGGGGTTACCTTGTTCGTCGACAATCTTGCCGTCCTTGATCGCTATGTTGTCTGGACCCTGGTCGTCTTGCGTGACGGGTTTGCCGTCTTTGCCGACGATGATACCGTTCTTGATTTTAAGACCGTCTGGGCCAAAGACACCGTCAGCGATGAGCTTTCCGTTCTTGTCGCAGACCATCCCTGCTACTACGTGAGATCCATCGGACCCGAAGGAATCTTTCTCTAGAGCCTTGCCGATGCCATTGAAAATAACACCGTTGCGGATGAAACAGTCGTTGGAAAGGGGTGGACTCAGGTTCAAAGGTTTGCCATCTTTTCCGTAGACCAGACCGTCTTTGACGTAACTGCCGTCTGGAGTGAACATACTGAACTTTATAGGCTTGCCTTCTTTGCTGAATACTTTGCCGTCCTTGATGAAGCTTCCTTCGGGGACGAAGGATTCCTGGTGCAAGGTTTTACCGTTCTTCGCATGAACCACGCCTTTCTTGATGTAACTGCCGTTAGAGCTGAAGGATTCTTGTTTCACCAGCTTATCGTCTTTACCGACGACCATTCCATCCTTGATGAGATAATCTTGGCCTAGGAAACCTTGAGACAAAGGAACTCCGTTTGTGTCTTGGATGATTCCGTCCTTGACAAGGTTTGTGTCAGCTTTGAAGATACCTTGATTTAGAGGTCTACCGCTGCGATCGTAAATGACACCTTCTTTGATGAAACTACCTCCCGCAATGAGAGGAATGTTGTTCAGTGTCCTTCCATCTTTGCCATGAAGAATTCCGTCTTTGACGAAACTTCCATCTGGCTTGTAGAACGCGGTCTTGATCACTTTACCGTCCTTTCCGACCACTTTTCCATCTTTCAAATGTGCTCCAGATGGCAACAGTGATCCCTGGCTCAAAGGTTTTCCGTCTTTTGCATAAATTATTCCATCCTTGACGTTAGCGCCATCGGAACTGAAAGTCACGTGTTTAACTGGTTTTCCGTCTCTTGCGAGAACTTTTCCTTCTGTTATGTATAAACCTTCCTGACCCAGCGAACCACTTAACAAAGGTTTACCATCTGAACCGTGGATTAGTCCATCACTCACGTAAGTGGAATCCGGTACGACCGCCGGGGTGTTCAAAGGCTTGCCATCGTTGGAACACACCACTCCTCCAACCAAGTACCTATTGTCAATTCCATGGAAACCTTGTGTGAGGGGTTTGCCACTCTGATTAAAGATCAGACCATCCTTCACATATGTTCCATCACTTCCTAGCTTGTTATGTTGCAAAGGTTTGCCATTCTTGGACACAATCTTGCCGTCTTTAACCGACACATGGCCGATTCCCAGGTTTCTTTTGTTTACAAGTTTTCCATCTGGCCCATAGATGAGTCCGTTCCTCACGGAATGGTCCTCGATACCCAGAAGGTCCTGGTTAAGAGGTTTCGCGTCTTTGCCGGTGATCAAACCATTCGTTATATGCGTTGCATGAGGTCCAAAGTCTCCCTTCTTCAAGGGATTCCCGTCTTTCCCACAAACTTTCCCATCCATAATCTTACACCCTTCTATGCCCAAGCTACTCTGATCCAAAGGTTTGCCTTCCTTCGTAAATATCACTCCTCCAATAATCCTAGAACCATCTGGAAGTGGAAGCACATGGTAGTCCGAGTCCGTCACCTCCGTCCCAGGGATCACCTTGCCAGGTAGAGCTCCAACAATGTCTCCCTTCTTTTCAGCAGCTATCAGTGCCGCAGACGATGGCGTCTCCTCCGGCTTAGCCTGACCCAGTCCCTTCTGCTTTTCCTTCAGACCTGCCGACTCAACGTAATTCAGCCCTGGGGTCTTTAAGCCAATAGGCTGCAGCTCCACAACCTCCTTCTCCTTCTCTTTCTCCTTTTCCTTAGCCTTATTCTCGGCAGACTCCATTAGTTTCGCTGTCTCGCCCGGTGCGTAATTGAACGCCAAGCCTGTGGTGGTTCTCTTGTTGCCTGCGCCAGGTGACTGCTGGCTGTGTGAGCCTCCTGCAGACGTCGGCTTGTCCTCATAAGTGAACCCTCTCGATGTCGGTGGTTTCTTCGTGGGCGACGTCTCGGTCTCCTCGTACTCGTACTGTTTGGTATAGGCCGGCTGCTTCGGTGTCTCCGGTTTCTTCTCTGGGTCCGTTTTCTCGGACGGCGTTCTCGACAGCGTCGACTCCGCGTCGCTCCTCGACTCGTCCAGCTCCTTTCCCTTCTTCGCCTTCTTCTGCTTGTCCTCTTTGTCCTTGTCTTTTTTACTGAACAGGAAGACGCCGATCGGACTCTTGAAAGAAAAGCAATAGAATTGTCTACGGTGCCCACTCGGTGTGATGCTCTAACGGAATGATGAGTCAATGAACTGGGATGATTCGCGTGGTTCCTGGGTGGTGTTAGTCTGGTCGTGGGGATGTTAGCGGTGATGTGGTGAGGGACAGAGACTAATGTGCCGACGAGCCGCGACCTCAACACTTACCTTCATCTTGTCCTTCTTCTCCTTCTCAGGCTTTTCCGGGGTTTTCACCTTATCTTTCTTTTTACCGTCCTTCTTACCCGCGGACTTATCGTCGCCGGCCTCGATCGGCGCGCTCTCGCTTATCAGATCGGACTTGTTGAGATCGTTTATGTTTTCCTTTTCACTTTCATTTTGTTTGTCCTTCTTCTTTTTAGAGAGGATCCCCGTCGGTAGGACCGGGATCCCGCCGATTGGCTTCTACAAGTAAAGTAACACAATCACACGTCGCGTCATGCAACAAGCGAGTGAACTAGTGAAGAGGACGCCACCGGGCTCCCTCGGCATCGTCACGTCATAGCAACCCGACGGTACCGATTCCGATCGCGATTTCGAACTGGAATGGTCGGATCAAGATGGCCGTCGGTACCGTCGCCGGGACCCGTTCGCGAATGAACAAACATCGATGAATGTGAATGAAATTAGTCGCGTTCCCTCTCTCTCGCGCTTTTTCCGATTGTTAGCCGAGCGTGTTCACGATGCGTTGATAATGTGTTATTACAGGGATGCCTCGCATACAAGTCGGCATTCAGTGACACTTTGCCGAGGTTTACGTAATCGTGGGCAATGCTGCAGGCTGCCATTGTACACAGATACGCATCTACGATAATCACAGGGAATTACGTGCGTTTGTCATGCGACCTCAGGCAACGCTACGGCATGCGTGGCGATCGTGCGGAAAAAGTGCGACAGCCAAGTCAGGACGACAGTGGCGGTTGAGTGTGACCAACACCGCCTCTGCGGCCAAGTTTGGAACTACGCTAACGGTGCATTGGTTTGTGGTGAAATGATGGGCAGTGGAACCTCAATTTGGTACCATTTTCGCGAACTTAATCTTGATAAGATTTACCAAACCGTTGACTTCTTGGTAGTAGACCAAGCAGTCTACTACCAAACCGAGGTTCCACTGTTTTTGGAAACAAAACTGCTGCCATCTAGGTCTCCCACTCAACCGCCAAATCGCCAGCAAAGCAATGTTAGTGATAGTCGTGCGCATCGCGCGATGTTAATGAAAGCGAGTGATCGTGTGAATGTGCGAAACGGGACATGCATAATTTTGATCCCGGAGGACATGTCCAGGTTGCAATTTCGCGCTCCCGGAGCGCGAAACAGAGAAGTGCTCTGGTGACGGATGCTTCAATTTTGTGGGTCTGTATACCTTTTTGCCGCGATCGGCGTCATATTCTCCCTCCAGGCTACTGGCGCTGCTGGCCGATGTCGTCCCAGCGCTTGTTTTTCGTGCGAGCTATTGGTGTCAGTTACGTGTCGGTTAGTTTCGTTACTGCCAGTGTCTTCCAAGCTTATATATGTACAAAAATGATACAAAAAGAGGCTGTTTCGAGTTTCGTTTGTGTCAATTGGTTTCGCACATTTCCTTCGGGTTGCGTCGGATGGACATGAGACGAATGGGTTTATGGTACGAGCGCGCAAAGTAGAACGAAGGTGAATCTACCTGTTCGGCCAACCGAAGAGCCAGCCATTGTCAAATGTTAAACGGACTGTTCATATCAAAGGGTTGACGCTCAATGTACCAGGTACATTCACCGAGTAAATAGCAGTCTCTACGAAAGTGATAACAACGGTTACGAAATGTGCTTGGAAACGGACGAAAGAGCAAAATGAACATCTCTAACTTGAAGTCTGCAAGCTTCGAGCGTACACTGATAAGATCTTGGTATGATTCTAGGGTTACGCCTGGCGTATCACGTCGATCGGGGGATAGAATAGAAGGGTGGGGCGGACTTGCACACCAAAGGGTCTTTCTTTGTCGTACCATAATAGCAAAGTGCGCCTGATAACGATGCATTCACACGCTATATACCACATCGTCAGTCACCGAACGGCTCGATGCAGAACAAAACGAAATTTGTTGCCATGCGAAATGTCTCTTCTGAACGCACCCGTTCGCATCCGAGCGCGCCCGGTCGACTTGTCCGTAACGACTCGACGAATCTGAACGAGCCTCGAGGAGCTTGGCGAAAAAGACGAACGGAACTCGAAGCTCGGGGACGATCACTTACCTTCTCCTTCTGCTTCTTGATCGGACTTGGTCGCTGGTCGCCGTGTTCGATGTCGGGTATCGTTTCGGGCTCGTAGCTCATCGTGTGCCGCTTGCTCGGCTCGGTGCCGTACTCGCCTGGTCTTGCTCCGCCTAGAGCTGCGCAGGAAGACCGAGCTTTTGTTTTAAACAATTTGAATTAAACAATTTTAAGGCAGCATTTTTAAGGCGCTTCGGTAAAAAAATCAAAGCGAAATTTGTATTTAAGGTCAATGCAAAACAAGACGTCTTTCTTCTAGTAAAGGATTACCATCCATACTACGAGAGGTGAGACGTGGTCCGCTGAGGATGCGCTCGAATTTGGGAGGAGGTCGGTCGATCGGTGTGTTTCTGGTTTCGTAGTGGGTCCTGCCGGAGTATCGGAAGTTGGACTTGAGGTGCGGGATGAGACCCACTTTCTTAACAGGCTCTGGGCTCATGAGCCTGGAATCAACAATTGCTTGGTTGGACTACCTTCAGACGCAGTGGGTATCTCACCTACTCCTAATCAAGTACCTGAAGAAAGTATGGTGTTCCACGCAGACCTGCCAGAGTTTCTTGGCAGCCCTATGGTTGGCAAGCTTGAATCCGACCGTGGACTCGAATTGCTCGAACTGTCCAGGTCGAATTTTGATGTAGAAGTTGTGCCTCTTGTAGGAGATCTTGAGGATCTTCGGCCAGGCGAACCTGTTGATCCGCAGCTTGTCCCTGTAAACGAGTAGACCGGAAGAGCAGACGCCCAGTTTGATGTCGACGCCCTCGGAGTCTTTGGCTGGGTGCAGGTCGACGCCATACCCCGCTAGTTTCTTCGCATTCTCCAAGTAGTGCAATTCCGCCTCAGCTGGAGTCTGACCCCTGCGAGGAGGGATTTAATGAGTCGCCTTTTAATACAATGCGTCTCACCTGGAGTTATCCCAACTGCGACGTCTATGTCGTCATCCGATCCTGCATCGCATTACCGCCTTATGAATAAAAGATGCCGGGGTTGGACGGTGCCTTACCTGTGTGATTTGTGGAGGGCCCTAACTTTCTCCAGCAACTCGGGTGTCTGCATCGGCGACGGTGCGAGTTTGAAGTCCTTCAGATAGTTCAGTCCGTGCTCGTCGGCGTCGTAGTCGCCGACCTCGGACTGCACTAGGTAGGAGCCCAGCAGTGCGTGGGTGACGGACGAGCAGGGCAACCTACCGGTGATGATGTCATTGCGGATTTGAAGGCAGAGCTGGTACCGAGTGATGTCTTCTTGTAGCTGGGCGGGGTCGGGAGGATAGAATTTGACCTCGAAGTTGAACTTCCAGGGCTCATCTGAGATGCATCGAGAAACTATTTAGCCACCTTTGTCTTCCAATGGTAATTCCTCATGTAGGATCAGGAATAAGCAGGAGCTTATAGGATTGCATGTAGGATTGCAGTGAAGAAGAACGAACATTAGGTACTCTCTGGGACACTCAGAAACTGGGGAGAGGAGTCTAGTAGCACTCTAGGTAATAATCTAGGACCCCATGCAGAAACTCATTCGTTCCACTGGAAATCCAGACAGATTCAACAACTTTTGATATCATTTCTACCCGAGACATTATATGAAACCAACTTTTCATGAACTTGGATATCCTTCGTTCCAGGACCAACCAGTTCCTGGTGTCGTATCTGTCTTCGTAAACTAGGCCGAAGTAGTCCTTCTCAACAAGGTTCAGGCTCTGGCATATTTTGTCCAGCAGGTCCTTCCCCTTCGCCTTCCTCTGCAGAAGGAAAAAAGTTATGAGACTCTAGCCCTACTTCCACCATATACCTAAAACCAAATCTCTGGACCTACATCTATCACGAAATCCTTGACAACTCCATCCAGGAGTGTGACCTTGGCGACGGCGTTTTTGCCTTTGTTCTGGGACCCCTTGTTAGGCGAGCCGGTGCCGGTCCCGTTCTCCGCCGTCACCTCCGGCTCCTTGGCACTTGATTTGACCTCCTCCGGCATCTTCGCGGCCGTTCACCTGCAATTTCGTGGAACTTATCAACCATTGACTATCTATCGAAAATGCGACGGTTCGAATCCCGGCTGAGACGGCGTCGCCGGAAATGCAGTTCCCCGGTGGAAATTAAAATTAGCCCCACGCCGGATGCGTTTCGCGCAAATATTTGCGAGTCCGGCGACTCGTGGGAGAATTCCTGTCGATTTGGCGGAACTCGAGTGCGGATCTCGTCTGGAGGGTGCCGTGTGCCTAAGTAATCAATATTTCTGAAGACCGGTCGCGATGTGCTTTCGCACGTGCGGTATCTCAAACGGCGGCGCGCTCCTTTTCAGGTCGTTTCTCTCGAAAAAAATTCGAAACGCAGGACATATTGTTAACGGGAGTCGTCACCCTGAGGGCTACGAAAATAGGGGAGGTTCGTGAATTTTTTTCATAGACAATTAAACATGTCAGTGTCCTGGATTTGTGACATGTTATTAAAGTATAATTTTTCTTCAAGGTAAAATTTTTTTCTTCGACAAAATAAAAAAAACCATTGGTAGTTTGACCTCTCACTTTAATTGAATAAGACTTTTTCGAATTGCGTAAATTTATCAAAATCGTGACCATTTGAAGAAAGTGCGGCTTTTCCAGGGTATAAAAAGTTTTCGCGGGAAAATACAACTTTCTCTATCTTAGAAATGAGGATTCGAAATTGAAGTGGGCATTGTAATTATGTTGTGCCCCATGCAAGAGGATTCGCTTTTCCTTATGGTAATGTAGGATGACAAACGAGCATTCGGCATCGGCGACAGACGATTTCGTGAATTATACATGTCAAGAAAGTCCAACTCGGTTTTCCTTTGGCTGCGAATTCTTGAGAAAACGTCGAGCCGCCGATGAAAATCTCGCAAGCTCAAAGCTAATCATTTGCCTCGACTTATGAATAATTTCTGTGCCAAGATCACCGTTCGGGGCTCATTAATTCAACAGCCTGATGAGTCAAGCGGCTATAAGCAAGTGCTTGGCTATCGAACAACAATGTAATCGAACGATTAAGGCGTTTCACTGCTCATTATGTATTGCCATTTTGCGATACAATTTTTTATGCATACTTTAGTAGAACATTGTTTAAACCAAATCGCCTACAAGAACTTCCTACCATACATATAAAAATTTCAAAAAGCATTCGAATTGCAAATTTTTCTCATTTTTCCAATATTTTAATCCAAATATTTTAATTGCACCATACTGCTGATATAGAGTGCATTTAACTGTAAGTTTGGGAAAAATTGGTCGTTTTCGTTCCGGTCACGTATCGTCCGCGAATCGGACCGCTTTTTCTGGAATCCGTTTCTGCGACTTTTACGAAGAAATGGATCGTTCCACTTAGCTCGCAGCGAGTGTTTATAATTGACGAAGTGAGGCGAACGGTTGTTTACGCGGATCTCAAAAAAAGAGGATTTTTGCGACCGAACGTTGATCGCCTGAAAGTCAAATGCGATAGTCTGGCGTGACTCAGCGCCATTCTGATACTTCCTATCGTGCGAGACAAAAATAGAGATGTCACATTCTGGTACAAGTTGTCGACTGATGAATCTCCGTCTGTGACGACTGTTTGTCCGCCGACATGACATTTCAACATTGTCCCCCGATCAGGCTTTCGCGTACATTTAAGTGTTTTTCTTCCGGAGAATATTTTCGCGTTTTATATTCTCGCGGATGTTATAAAAAATAACTTATATTTTGATTTTTAATTTCAAAATAAGAGATTTTTTAAACACTCTAAACATAGCCTTATGGGTACTTAAACCAAAAAATTTCCTTATTCAAAATGCATCTATCGAAGCAAAAATTCAAAAAAAAATTCAAAATTCAAAATAAAAAAAAATTATTAAATATAATTGTTTCTAATTGATTTAAACATAGACTTGTGGGTACTCAAATTAAACGATTTCCTTATTCCAAACACATCGATCTGAGCGCGTTATGCTAAAAGCGATCGCCGCGAAAATAAAAGACAGCATTTCCGGTATCGCGAAATGGTGCACGGTCGGACACACCCAGGCACTTTTACGCATCTGCGACTGAAATTTCAGCGCGATACAAGGTACACACGCACTGTAAATTTGCTCTTTACAACGTGCAAATTAGCATACGCGTAAATGTGCCGGGTCAACGTCCCGGCGCCAGACGTTAGATCGCGCGTATCTGTAACGATTGACTGATAATCCGGCGCAATCTCGGTGTATCGGCTGCACGCTTTATTCGCCGTCTATGGAAATTTGATTGATAACGCTTCCGTGGCGTTTATCGCCCGATTTATCGCTTTTCGCCGTTTTAATCCGATAGAACATTTTAACCCAATGAGCGAAATGAACGTCGAATATCGCTTTCAGACAATTGTTGTTCGAGATAAGATTGCACTTGAATAGACTTATTGAATTGTGCAAAGATTGGTGCACAAGAGGAAAGACATTTTTTTAGAATGATCCATTAATTTAATTGTGTTACTGATTGCGTACAATGTTTACCTCTTTTTAACTGTTTGTTTATATTTATTTACTTGACTTTGTCGTTTTTGTATTATTTTCTTGACTTTGTAGTTGTTTACGTTTATTTTCTTGACTTTGTTGTTGTTTGTATTTATTTTCTTGCGTTTATTGTTGTTTATGTTTATTTTCTTGACTTTGTCGTTGCTTTTGTTTATTTCCTTGACTTTATAGGTATTTATTATTTTCGATTTTGTTGTTCACGTTTTAAAATACTAAGTCTGCTAATTGGAACAAAAATACATGGAACCTTCCTTGGAAAAAGCAATTTGTAAACAAAACCTATCATAATTGGGTTTAGAGATTTCCAGGTAAACAGTGTACGAGATTGCAGATTAGTGTCAATTGAATTAGACGCATTGATTTTCCTTGAGGTCATCATGTGTCCAAGTATGACGAAAACATTCTAACACGTGTCACAATTCGCATCCAAATCCAATTGCACGAATTGCCACATCCGATTTACAAACGAAAAACACCCTTTAAGGTGAAATGTCAATACTGCAATCACGGTTTGCTCGAACACTGATATCTCGTTATTCTTTTTTAAACAAGACCAGATTTTCCATTATAGTTTCACTCTAAGATAAAAAAGTATAGTTTACTTTCCAGCAAAAAAGTACTATTTATCTTTTTTGGTCAAAATAAAAAAGAAAAAAAATCAAAACCAAAATTAACTTCAAACAAGTGGTTATATCTTCTAAGGGGACATTCCTGCCTTTTACGGTAAATTTCCATATCAATTTTCCTGCTAAATATTACTCTAAAATTGCCTCGAATATTTTTTGCTCACTGCATGCCATAAAAACATCAACAGGCAACTGAGTCCGACGCATTTTTGCCGCGAGCGTGTCATCTCTCGTTAGATGGAGGTTTGATGGACTCAATTAGCCGCAGAAACGGTAACCGAATTGACGTTAATTTTGCACTCGCGCTGGGTGCTGTCATCGTCGCAATCGCGCGACCTTTTACAAGTAAACGCTTTTACGCGACTGACGAGCCAATAGACGTGCCTGTTACCGGCTCTCGGTTCGAGTGCCAGTCGATAACAAAAGCACACACTTTCGCCTAATTGAGGTCCTCAGACTCGTCGGCGACAGACGATCGGCGCTTTTGTCTCATTTTCGCGGGAAATGAAAAGAAAATTGTTTTTTCAACGCGAAGAATGGGACGGCGACGTCTTGTAATTCCGAGGTGAATTTTGGATCACGTGGGGCGGACGAGAAAGAGGCGAGGACAAAAAATCTTTGACGCGTCATTCACGGGACACGCTCAATTCCGTCGTGAAAAGGGTCGGCTGATTCGCGACTCGCCCACTCGCAGTTTAAATTGCGACGTAAAGTCAGCCTCCGGAAACCGGGGACTTGGGATCGGGAATACCCTCTATCCGAATGAGGATCGGCGATATTTTCAGTATCAATGCCAGGGGTGATATGATTGTGAATGCCAGGGTAATTGTTAAAGTAAAGAAAAAGTAAAAATGAAAATGAATGAAATGAAAACGAGTAAAAATTGTAGGAAAAAATTATGGGTGGAAATTGTGTTATTTTCCCTGAAATCTGGGTACATTGCGCTTGTAAAAATAAAACCTCTGAAAATCTCTGAAAACCTCTGAAAATCTCTGAAAACCTCTTAAATTTTCTGAAAATCTCCGAGAAATGCTCCGAAAAAGTCTGAAAATCTATGAATACCTCTGAAAATGTCTGAAAACCTCTTAAAATTTCTGAAAAATTCTGAAAATCTCATAAAAATGTTCTGAAAACATCTGAAAATCTCCGAATACCTCTGAAAATCTCAAAAAACCTCTTAAAATTTCTGAAATTTTCTGAAAATGTCTGAAAACGTCTGAAAATCTCTGAATACCTCTAAAAATCTCTGAAAACTTCTTAAAATTTCTGAAAATTTCTGAAAATCTCTGAAAAATGTTCTGAAAACATCTGAAAATCTTTGAACATTTATGAAAATCTCTGAAAATTGCTCTGAAAATCTCTTAATACCTCTGAAAATCTCTTAAAATCTCCGAAAATGTCTGAAAGTCTTTGAAAATGTCTGAAAATCTCTGGAAATCTCTGAAAATCTCTGAAAATCTCTGAAAACCTCTGAAAAGTGCTCTGATAACATCTGAAAATCTCCGAATACCTCTTAAAACGTCTGAAAATCTCTGAGAAATGCTCTGAAAACATCTGAAAATCTCTTAATACCTCTGAAAATCTCTGAAAACTTCTTAAAATTTCTGAAAATCGCTTAAAATCTCTGAAAAATGCGCTGAAAACATCTGAAAATCTCTGAAAAATGCTTTGAAAGCATCCGAACATTTCTGAAAACCTCTTAAAATTTCTGAAAATTTCTAAATACATCTGAAAATCTCTGAATACCTCTGAAAATATCTGAAAATATCTTAAAATTTCTGATAATCTCTGAAAACCTCTGAAAATCTCTGAAAACCATTTTTCAGAGAGTCACTTTTCAAAACATTATGAAAGAAATATTACGATTTTAATAATAAACATCAATATTCTTACAAATTTTTAAAAGAAATTCGAAAATCTTTTGAATATATAAAAAACGCATAAAAAACTTAATCCGCCTTCAAACACATCCACTTTCATCTGATTTACGGCTCAAAAAAAACGATGGGTTCAAAACGACGCGCGTAAAGTTCTCTTGCGGAAAAACGACTTGAGTGCGCGCAGGTCACGCCGCATCCCGCCTCGTTAACCGCGAGAATCTCGGACCCTATCAAAGCGGCATCCGGGCGAGCGAATCGACGATATCTTAGGATTAAAAACCGATTCGAAACGATTTCGCAAACGCCTCGCCGGCGTGCCGAAAAGCCACTCGATACGCAAGCCGAATGTGCAAGATAAGCATGGAGAAACTGTCGGGCATAATTAAACGCGCTGTCGAGGTGAAATTTCGCGACAGGAAAAATTATTCCGAGAAAAAGAGTTTATTACAAATAAATAAATAGAATTATTTATTACTTATGAAATTAAACATTTTTTTATTTAAAATAACCAAAATTAATGATTAACAGAAATTAAGTATTTTTTAAAATGAAAGTAATCTGATATTTTATTTAAATCAGTTTGTTTTATTTTTGTAACTAAAATTTTTTAAATATAGATAAGTGCATAATTTTTTAATACTAAATTTTTCTCTACAATTTTTCTAATTTTACCATATAAAAAATTTATTTATTTTGAAATTCATATTATTTTTTAAATATTTTTTCTTTTTAATTTAAATTTATTTTAAATTAAATTTTAACTTGATAAATTTTTCATATACCTTACTCCATTCTTTCCCAATTAGTTACATGTAGTTTAATTATTCTGCCCTTTATTTAAAACTATGCTATACTTTTTCTTTCCTGCAAATTCAGCGGATGCCGTTCGTAAATTAATTATCGCGCTAACGATCTCAGCCGCGAATTATTATCGCAACATAATAAAACGCGTTCTCGGCACACTTTTTCTCGTCGTAAAAATGGCGAAAAAGGCGCCAATTTCGCGCTCGATCTCGCCGTCGAGATAGCCGACTTTTGTCCCGTCGAATTATTTGCGAAAAAGTTTGCCTGACGTGCGAAACGTGTAATTTGAATTGCCGCCGTTTTCGGCCAAATGACACTGTAATTTGCATTAGTCGGCGCCGGAATTCGGCGACTGTAATTTTCGTGAATCGACGCAGCCTTGTCCCAGATACAATCGGCGCGGCTTTTTTCAACGATTTCCCGTTTGCAGAAAGAAGTAAACAGGCGAAAGAAAAATTGTTTTCGATGGCTATTGTGTTTCCTGGTAATTGCGACAATTTGTGTAAAGAACAATGAAATAACGTTTTTATATGAGAAGTGAAAAAAATGCAATTTAATTTTTTTTGTACAATGAAAAATTCAAGTTGATTTTATGTAAAAAATGAAAATAATACAATTTAATATTGTATGAAAAATGAAAAAATTAATTTAAATTTTATATGAAAAATGGTTTTTAAAAATCAAATCAATTTCCTGGAAAAAATTAGAAAGTAAAAAATTGTTATACAGTTTGAAAAAAAACTTCTAAACAGAGAAAATTAAATAAATAAAAATTAAAATTAAATACAATTAAATACAATTAAATTACATTAAAATTAAATTAAATTAATTTAAATTAAATGAAATTAAAATAAAATAAAATTAAATACAATTCGAAAACTAATTTTTAAATTTTAAATCAGCAGTACTTTCGAAACTATTCTCTTCCAATATTTCGTTAAAATATTGAAAATGGTCTATTCAAATACAGTAATTTGCAACACGTGTTTAAATTAAGTATGTACATCGCATTACGTGCGATGTACATACATTCCAGACCATATTGCACGTCTTTTACTACCGACATAGTAATTTGGTAAGACGCCGTCTGAGAATGCAAGAAAATGCATAAACTATTCTTTTTTTTTCTCTCTCTCCGCGTGACTTTACGTCTAAAAAGCAGTAAAACATAATCTGGAAATTTTTCCTGAATTGCTTAAATCCCCTGAATATAATAAAACGATTATTCAAAAACAGAACCGCGATTTGCGGTTGAAATGTCGCGGTCCACTTGAACCGACTAATTTACGCTTGATTGGCTGAGTTTGACGTTTACAAGTTTCACAAGCGAAATCCGCAGAGTGGCGTTCCAGTGGCAAATATAAAAAATATCCAAAAAAGAAATCGATGCAAAATATTTCATAACATTTCTCGAAACAAAATAAAAAATGTTGACTGAAACATTAATATTTGTTGTTTTTATTTTTCCTTTACTCTACTATTTACTTCCGATTTTATCTCTTTCTCTTTGGCGCAAGTATAAATAAATTATCAGTCCACGTCGAGCTGAATGTCGATCATATTATTTATTAACCGAGATCCAGTCATTCTCGCTTGCAAACGCGCTTTGATAATAAGATGATACATAACAGAAGATATAAATTTCATTTGGGCTCTGACTCACTTGCAGATAACTTCAGTCGGGAAAAATAATAACGTGATAATTGCGGACGGTCGATTATTCTCACTGACAATTGGAAACGCGATTTCGGCTATGAATCATAGTTTACTTTCAGATTATGGAGGTTCCGACATGAACGCCTATGTAATAAATTTTTTAAACAAATGAAATTAAATTGTCGTTTATTTGCGACAAATTCCTTCAATTAAAAATGTGAAAGTTTTTTTCAGAGATTTTCAGAGGTTTTCAGAAGTTTTCAGAAATTTTCAGAGATTTTAAGAGATTTTCAGATCTTTCAGAGCATTTTTCAGACTTTTTAGAGATTTTCAGAGATTTTATTTCCTTACAAAGAGGAGTCTAGAAAAAATGGCCGATTTCATTACAAAGCGGATGCGATATTTCGTATTTTTGTACTTTCGCAGGATTAGTCGGTGTTTGGGTTTCGCGCGGTCTATTTTTAAAAATGCTTTCGCTGCGAAATATGTCTACGCGAATTTTCGACGGAATCTTGGGCGAGATATTCAGGCCAATATGCTCACATTGTAGTTGAAGCGATGTTTTCACTTAGCGCAATTTGCTGCGCGCCTTATGGTTGTGATGGTTTTTCAAATAGAATCATTTTGTGGAAGCCACTGGAAAAGTACAAGTTTAAAATAAAAAGAAGTGAAATGTAAAAATAAATAAATGAGAGCAAAAATTAAATAAAAATAATTCTTACGTATGATATTGAGATTTATAAAAGAATAATTACTAAACAATTGATACAAATATTGCACGAAAAATATCAATAGAAAAACAGTTTATAGTTAATAAATAAATTCTTCGCATTAACAGCAATATTATTAGAATTACTGATGACAAATAGCTCAAAGTTTAAAGCGATATAAGTTTAACCTCGTGATGCTAACTAAAGCATAATTCAAACAAAAAACAGATAAATCAATTTCCCACAATAAAAGTGGAATCCTATTTTCAGTACGTTTCTTCTAGTTGCAAACTTGCAAGAGTTTCAATAAGGTCAATGGTGCTAGGTACCAGCTTGCTGAACAGATTAGAGTAAAATGGAATATTTTGCATTTTGGTAGAACTGTTAAAAATCAAAATTTTTTTAATCCATTTAATCGGATTTTATTTAAATCAGATTTTTTATTTAAACCAAATTACTGAATCTAATAATATTTTTATTGCAATTAATTTTTTTGAAATTAACACCTATTATTATTTTAATAACAATAGTAATAAAATAATAATACTGTATTTAAAAATACAGTTCATTTTGTAAATGAAAAAAATTCAACATTAATTACATTTTTATTTGTATTGAACAATTTAATTTAATAGAAATAGAATATAATAATTTAACGAATTTAACTCAAATTTTCAGTGTGGTCATTCGCATTACCCGTTCCCGCAACGAAATGAGCATTATTTTCTTTCGACCACTCGAGGCAGCGAAGCCCAAACCGGCGTTCAAAGTGAAATTAACAAAACCAGCAGAGCATTTTGCAGAGTCTATTATTTCACTCGGCTGATGCTGCGAGTAAAAGGGAAAAAAGGCTTTTCGTGATTGATTAGCGTGGGTCCCAAGGCGGAAGTGCTCGCTCCTCGTATGCGTGCGAAAAACGACCTTTTTCAGCCGTAAAAACGCCGATATCTATCGATTCCATCTGCGCCGCGGCCGATAAGCGGTTACGTCATTTATGCAAATCGGGGCGCGAAACAGACCTGGAGACCGGTATTATCGAGCGCCAAAATTGGCGTCCGAGAAAATGAGAAACCGAAACAGAAAGGGCGTTGCATGGCGAGGTGATAATAAGGTCGAAGCGGGCGAAAAGTGGCAGTGTTTACCATGATTGTCGCAGGTTATTTCGAGGTGTAATTTTTCCGTGAATCAAGTTGGGATGAAAATATCATTTTATGAAATAAACATTAAAAAGACTGTTCTATAATTTATTTAAAAAAGAATTATAATTAGTTGAAATTTTCATAATGAGGTAGAAATATAGTAAAAACATCCTTAATTTAGATCTGAGAATAAGAAATATATCTTTTATGATAGGCTAAAGACAGATTGTTTATTTATTAATTTTTTTTATTATTAATTGTTTTACTTTTTTATATTTATTTATTAAATAATTAAATAATTTATTAATATACGCAACTTATTTATTTGTAATATTAAAAGTGTATTATTGGAATTAATTCTCAACAGAATAAGTTATTTTTATATTTATTTCTTTAAATTACGAATACTGAACTTTTTCTCCTGATGTCTGATGAAGTCTTATGAATTGATGTTGCAAAAACTATAACTTCCAAGTTTCAGCTAATGTAATTGATAACTCAATTCTTCTCAGACTTCTTTTCTTGGTATGTTCTTAGCAATTACTTTTGCCATCGACAAAATTTCGCATCCATTTCAAAGCCTCGTATATTTCTAGATAATCGATAAGAATTTATTGGTAGTAAATAATTTATAAGGAAAGATCAAACAGAAATAATTATACAAACTATAAAATAATTTTAAAAATTAGTTAAAAACTTCGTTCCAAAATGTTTGCCATTTCTCAAAGAAAACGAAATTTTACTAACATTTTATTCTTTTATTCTTTTATCTGAAAAATGTTTACTGAAAAACCATTGAACAGATTTCACTGAAACTATATTCCGCGACAAAAATACCAACCCAGCTGTTTGTATAATTCATAAGCGAGTTGATAAATCCGCTGCGCAGTTTAGAAAAAAATTGTGTCGCTCTCCTTCAAGTACTGCAGTATACTGATACAATCAAATTCGACATTGTTTCTCGTGTTCTAAATATTGCATTTCTTGAAATTCGCGGTTTATTGCGGCAGCAAACTGTAAGTACCTTTCAACTCGCAATTTTAGTAGAACATCAATAACAATATGCATTGGTGGACTATAAAAAATTATGTTTTAAATGTCCATAAAAAGTGTATTGATGTTCGTATTCCATCACCATCGCTCGTCTGTAGCAGTAAACACTATATCTTCGATGATAAAATAGAGATAAAGTCTAGACCTAAATGTCTAATTGAACATCTAATAATCCAAATAAAAGCGACCTCGATAATGAATATTCCTGCGTGCAAAAGTTGTGACTGACTGAAATTCTCTTATATTGCGTTAAATAGTTCTTAAATTCGAGAAAGTCGTGCGGAATCGCAGTCGGGCGGTTTCCCTCAATTGAATTAGCCGAATCGCAACTGGAAAGCCTGTGAGTCCGTACCGGTCGTTAATTCCGCGATAATTAGTCGTGACGATTTACTACGTTATCCGGCGACGCATGCTGACAGTAACAAAAAATTTTTTTTCGACTAGAATGTTTTTCTAAAAAAAGGAACATTTTTCAGACAGCCATACAAATAAAAAGGATTTTAGGATTTATTTATTTTAGCAGAGTTTATTTATTACATATCCAAAATCTGAATTCAACGATAGTTAAATTCAATCATAATTGAAGGCATATTTCGTTTTTTTTTTAATATTTGAACAAGTATTTACTTCTCAAATTTCAAGAAGTGAATGTTGAAGAAAAATTGTGAATTTAGCGAGATGAAAGATTCGTAACGAAATTGCCTAAAAATACATTATTATTCAAATATTAAACAAATTATTTACTTGGGCCCCTAACTGTACGGCCATAGACGATAGAACTATCTTAAGTTGTTCATTAATCGACAACTTAATTTAAAAAAGTTTAATAACACAATCTTTTTTTGTATTATTATAGGATAAGATTTATTTAAAATATTTCACATTAAACTGGTAGTTCAAACTTCAGATTTAGATTTGATTGCTTTTAATTGTACAATTAAATTTAATTATCTCTTAATTAAATAGAGAAAGGGGATAAAAGAGAGATTGATTCATTTGAATGTATCATTAACAAAAACTAATGACTTTTTTACTTTTCTCAGCTTCGTTGAAGTCTATCGAAAGTTCGTATCTATCAAAGTTGTTCACATTTAAAATTGTTTCAAAAATTAAACTAACTTAAATATTGGTATATATAACCTAAAAAATGTGTCGAAATCTTGATAAATCTTAATTTATTTAATTAAAATTTCGTGTTAAAATAAATTTCGTATTTCGTTAAAATAAAAAACATTGAAAAGTCATGATATTTTAAATATGTTTATAAATTGAAAAAAAATCTAACGTTTATGTATTAAAAAACTGCAGAATTTGCAATAAAATGCAGATTTGTATTCTATTTATAAGAAAAATTCCATTTTGGATTCACATCGAAAACTAGTAAATATTTTCTGGTTTCAGCAAAATATATTTTATTTTATTATTATATATTTTATTTATATATCTTTTATTACATTTTATTTTATTTTCTTTATTTTACTTTAACTTGTAATTTACAATTTTTGTTACAAGCTATTCTTTTATTGTTAGTGCGGGTACAGAATTCCTTAACCTAACATTTACTCAATAAATTATCAATACTACTCAGTCTTCTTTACAATCGCTGGTTGTCTTACGAAAGTATATCGCAAAACTTAGACATTTGTATGACAATTTACAATTTACATGTTTGATACAAAATTCCTTGCATCAAACATAGTAAATTTAAAGAACACTCAATTGGGTCGGCACACTTAACACCGAGTCACGCGGGCAAGTTCATTGTGACTTTGCGGCGCGCGTCACGGCGCAGCGCCGCCAAGCGGCCACACCTTGCTCGCTCGCGTGTCATCGTCCGTGATGCAATCCTCGCGCGCCGATAATAACTGTACATTAATCGCCTCTGAAATACTAATCTCGGGCGCGATTTACGGCCGCGGCCGGTGATTTACCGGCCGAATTCTCAGTCGCCCCGCGCGCGTTTGTTTTTGTTTACGTTTTTTTCGGCGGAAAGCGGGTCGAGTTCCGGCGGTTTATCGAAAATAAATAAACCAGTCACGAGCGATTTCGGCAAGCGATCGCCTTGTTTATGCGTTTACGGCCGCATAAACAAGGAGCCGATGCTGGTTTAATAGGACGACTGCTCGGAGGAAATTGTGAGGTCGATTATTACTGTGATAAGCCTCGTGGGCGGTGTTTTTCGACAGTTAAGGAGCAATGGCAGTTAATCGCGTGATAATGTCGGCACGTTGCGACAATTTTTTTTTTAGAAAAGGATTTTTTCATGCAGGATGAGATGCTGAGAATGATTAGAAAAAAATTGTTTTATCTTCTAAAAAATAAAATTTATAAAATAAAACAATATATATTTTATTTTCCACATCACAGTGTTCTGCCTTTATTTATTATGTTTTGATTAATTTGATCAATTCAACAGATTCGTTGAAGTGAGTCCTGTGCAAATTTAACACCATTAACTGTTTCTAATGATCAAAGTGGATTGATTGATGTATAAAAAAGAGGCGGCAATAATGTGGGAGGATATCAATTACTTGGTTAACTAACTGTTTTATTCGAAAATAATATTCTAGTTTGAGAAACTTTCTACTTGTTTGTATTTAAAACGATGTTCTCAATTAGAACACAAGTGAAATTACAGTAAAGATAAGCTAAGGTGATTATGGTAATTTTGGGAATATTTTAATTGGTAACAAACAATTTCTCGACTTATCATTTTCGAAGATACCACAAAATGGTAAAAACATAACGGATGTGCATATTAATCGAATGCTTTTATGAAGTAATTAATTATGGTGTAAAATAGAAAAGAGAGTTTTAGAAAGTACCGTCGTTGTGGAAAAAACAACATTTTCATTAATCATTTTTCAGTTATTAAGCTTCATTTGGGAGAGTAAATATCAAACGGTACTTTAGATGTGTGATTTCCCGCCAAAACTGTAAAGTTTAATCTCTATTATAAATTAACGTAAATTTAATCTAAAAATGCATTATAAGAGTCTTATACCTTACATTTTTAGATATTTAATAAATATACTATATTATATTACAGAATATTTCACTCTAAAAGTAAAGACATCTTTTAACTTCATTTAATGATATTTTTAAGTTTTTAGGTTAAGTTAAAATGAACGCCTGAAACATTTAATAGAATCAACGTGATTCTATTAAACAATAATGAATCATTCAAAACCAGCTGAGTCGATAATACCATGTAATTCAAGGAAATCGATACTTTGATATTTGTATTCAATGCAGCATATACATAATTGCTGAATGCAGCAGCACAGACGCATTCTTGCAGTAGCTACTTTTATATCAAAACAAGAATTGCAGTTTTAGATCACTCTTGAAATTGTCAGGTTATTGTAACCGGATTGTCCGTATAATATGTGGATTTACCACTTAACATCTGAACAAGAAAAGCGTCCCGTTATTGTTAGATGAATGCTGTAACTGTAACTATTGCAATGTGACGACGAATCCTACTTTTCATTAAATAAAGCTGTGCCTCGTTTTAAACTGAGCATTTATTTCTCAAAAATACTATGAAATGTACTACTTTTTTCAAGTTTTCACAAAACCTGAGATGCCAATAAAAATAATATATTATCAATAATATTTGTTGGTTACTGACCTTTTTCTGAAAAAAAATATTACCAAAAAATATTATAAGTGTTAATGTTCTTAAAATCTGTTATTAAATTCCCTACCTCTACCATTAAGTTTTCGCAAGAACGTTGATATTTACAATTTGAAATGTCTGTAAATATTTTTCTCTACATAAATATATGTGGAGAAACTCGGAAAAAAATGGCAGAAAACATCAACAGACTCCTATCCTCCCCCCTCCCATAACGCAATCTCTCCAACCTGATCAGAAAATTGTTGCGCAACCTTCGCGAACAGTGTCCGAGCCGCGGGACGCAAATGTGCGCTCGTAAAATGTATGTCTCACGAGGTTGACAGAGGGACCGGCGCTTCGCAAGAAAAGGGTCGGATTTAGTATGTTATATCGTGAAAGAAACTAGTCAATAGAATGTTAGGCTTGGAAATAGGAATTTATTTATAAATACATAAAAATAAAATATATTTTTTTATAACTGTTATAAACTTCATTTAAAATGAGTTTTTAGAGTGCCTAAAAACTCATCGTTTATTAGTATCTCATTTGACTAGTCGAGTTTATCAGTAATAATTAGAAACAACCAAACTCCGTGGCAACAGACTTACTGTTTCACCTTAAGGTGATATAAAATAATCAGTTTTACAAAAACGAAGTCATTAATTTGTTCCACGTAGGAGAATTTTTCACATGAAAATAAAGTAGAACAATTCTTTTGATTCACACAATTTTTAGAAACACATTTTAGGTTACAAAAATCGTATTTCCAAAAGTTACACAATATTACAAAATGATTATCAAACGTAAAAATGATTATCAAAATATAATTTTAAAACAAAATGTTTTATCAACATAAACTAAAAAGACACCAACTCCGTGACTTTAGCACTGATAAATCACCATAAATGACAATCTGCCGTTGACCCCTGCGTCGTTCGGCGCCGTCGACGTCGCGCGCCCAACGGACCTCATTTTCGCTCGTCGGATAAATGGAAAGTACGAGCAGTCGCGGTCCCGATTGTATTGAATCGGCGGCATACTTTTGCCCGGGTTTCTAGCCTGCGGCCCGAGTCACTAAAAAAAAATAAAAAAGAAAGAAACGAGGGTAGCAAATCATCGAGCGTCACACTGGCCGATTCAATTTATCGTCCGATGGACGATAACGGCGGACAAGTGCGATTTTTATCTCGCTCGCATTAGCCGTGATTTATAAACAAATTGCGCGTCGCCCGATCGGAATGGAAAGTTGGACGGAGCCGTTTTTACGTCGCTCGTGCAGTCGACATTGTGACTCCGCGCCGCAACAAGTCGAATAACGGTGCTCATTGTCTCAACCAGATATTTTCATTCGCGTAATTGAATTCGCGGTTGCCACGAGCTGCAACGGTTTTCATTGTTTCGGTGTTTTCATTATTGTAATTGAATTCTGGGGTACGCTCCTGACAATTAATTGGCCGCTCGGTGTTTACGGTTTTTAAGTACAGAAAAGGAAGGTACAGTGGCCATTAAAGTGTACCGTTCAGGGCGTCGCTTTCCATATATCTAAGCATTAACGGAGTTTTATGAAAACACCATCAGCGCCACCTATAACCCGAAAGTTTAGGTAGAAATAATTTTGTTTCCATAAGAAAACTAATTTTTTGAAAAATTCTACTAAAAACCAAAAACTATTCTAAATTAGAATAGTTATTTGTTTATATTTATTGTAAATAAATATAAAATTGTATATTTGTTTATATTTATTGTGAATAAATATTAAAAAATTCATATCTCCTATTGGGTGCGTCATACGAAAAATATTACTAGATGAATAATACAGGCAATTGAATGAACTTTCTGAAAACAAAATGTTAGATGTCTTGTCCGCCATTTTGTCTATCGTTTTATACTATTTCAATTTTTCAAATCAGAATTTAAAGATGAGTACCTTTTTTAATTTTTCTTTAATTTTGTTCAAATCATCCTCAGACATCATAGATTAAAAGGTAAAATTAATGCTGATCTACCCAAAAGTCCCCTTAAGGCGCCACCAGCGATTCTACAAAGGGCAATATATTACATTCATCGGTTCATAGTTCTTTCTATAGTCCTCGGCGTGCAACCTGGTTTCATAACAAAGAAGCTATAGCCGAAGACACAAAGTAAACAAAGACAGGTCGTGACCCTCAAATCCCTTTGTTTACGTTGGTGTTTACACTTGCAGTGTCCTCCTTTCAGCGTCCCGCTTATCATTTATCCTCTTCCAACCGGACCGTAACTATCACCCAAAACAAAAAAACATTCGAGCCTCCGTGAAATCGGTAATGCTGCCTTCCGAACAATAAAACGCATAAACTCCGCTTCCTGCAATCATACCGCCGGACCGAAAGGTTAATCACCGGCAGAACTTTTCTCTCCCGGCACTTCCAAAACATTGCTTCTGACCTTCGGAAGAAAACATCAGGCAGTGTTCGATAACGGTTACAAACAGTTATCGAGCACTCCGCGACTGTCTTTGTTTACCTGCGTTTCAGAGCCACTTATATAACGCCGCTCGACCTTTCCAGCGGATAATACCATGGTAATGATCGGCCCAAGCGACGCAACAACAAAACACGCGTGCATCGAGGAGGATCGCAAAAAATCGGTCGAATGCAAAGCGCCGGTACTACGGTTGGCACACGTGTGCTTACTACAGTACTACGTCTTCCAGGGGGGATGACGTCATCGAGAACCACTCGATTCACGAAAATGCGAAGGTCGCCAGACGAGTCGCAACTATCGCCTCTTTATTCCTGGAAGATGTTTCCAAACAAACGCGACGCGTCGCTTTTTGTAGGTTCTTTGCTATCGGAGGAGGAAGATTAGTGAATGAGTGATAAGATGGGATTTGTGTATTTGGGTGGCGATTGGTCGATGGGTTTTAACTCTTTTGGAAGGATGAAAACGATCAATCGATCAATACGCCATCTGGATCGGAACTATTTTCATGACAATTTATTTGTTAAAATTGCCTAGTTGTAATTTACTTACATTCTCTTAATGTAATGACATTTGTTTTAGTTGTAACGTAGTTAGTGTGAAAAATGAAAAATGTGGTTTAAAACACAGTGAAAATAATTCCGATCCAGATGGCGTGTCGATCGATGTCTAATCCCAATAGAAATGAATGGAAAAGAATTGCATTTTTAGTAAAATTGCATGTTCCATTTGAATTGTCTGAAATTCATTTAACCTGGTTTGAATGTTATGATAGTTGAATGAATTCCAGATTATGAATATGAGTTTAAACTATTTTTAAATGTCGATCTAACTGGAATTGGAAACAAGAGAAAAGAATTCAAGTTTGCATGTTTGAGTACAGATAGTAGAGTTTAACAAAAAGTAATTCTTTTTGAAGAATTTTAAATTTGAATATCTGAGTGGAATGTTTCAACTGAAGAATTCATTCTTCTGTTAATTCTTTTCTATTCGTTTCTATGAAATATTTATTGCAGGAGTGAGTGGGTGAGAAAAGTAAAGGATTTGGATGTCGAATAAAGAGAGATTGGATTTGAGGTGGAAGAAGAATGTTCTTCTTAAATGAATTCAGTTCATTTTAGCACTCTAACAGTCCAAGCTTCTCCCAACAAATTGAAAAGGATTGTTGTGATTTAAATCAGATACAAAGTAATTTGTTTTCCAATTTTATCAGTAAAAGAATTAAGTATTAAACAGAAATTTAGTATTATTTTAAACAATTCAATAATTGTAACTCTTATTCCAGGTATAATATGTTAAACACATTTAATACAAAAATCTTATTTAAATCAAATAAATCTCGTTAATTTGAGTTTGTTTAAATCGTGATTTTTATTAATCCTATTAATGTGTTAAGCATTTATTTGACTTCATTTGTGATATCACAAAAATTATAAAGGTATCATTTTCTATTTTTATGGAGATTATAAATTTTGGCACCTTAATTTATTTGTCTTTTCTAAATGTATCGCAGTCTATATACTAAAAATATGTTTAGAAAATAGAGTACTAGAGTAAGTAAACATGTAATTTGCTCATTATTTACATAATCTAAAACATTCTATAATCTTCATGGAACAACTTTTAATAAAATAATTAATATTTTTCGATTAATTTAACAAAACATTATTTTTGTTTTGAAATGACTAAAGCAAATTTGCTCAATCAATTTGTCATCACCTTAACATACTGCAAATAATTAAAAAATCGAAACAGATTTTTCACTTCGTAAATAAAAACCTTTAAGACAAAATCTGTTTCTTTTAATTTTTTCAGGGGTCAGCAATTTTTCAACTTGACTATAAACACAACTGTATTTGAAGTATTTAAAAAAAATCGAATTTTGAAAACGTTAATTTCACAAAAAGTATCTTACCCACTGTCAGTTGGACCAAAAGAGCGTCAGCCATACTTAAAAAGTAACTTTCTGACTTTTAAACCACTAACAATTTTGTCTAACAAAACTTCAAAAATCAAATCATTAATCAAACTAAATCCGTAATTAAACTAAGACTTCCTATTTCCAAACTCATCACCCAACAACTTTACTTTCTAAAATTACCTGAAGACGCTGAAGACCAGTTTCCTCACAATTCTATCTCCTTTTGTTTACACCCATTTGTTTAACTTTTTCCCAGTAAACAACCACAATTGCCATTTACACCAAACTCCACGCACGTTCACCTTTCCTCAACATCAACATCCACCGAATGTTGAAAAACCAGATATTCTAAACCACGAAATCACTCCGCACAAACCGTCCAGTCGGATCGTCCGCGCGCGACTGGCGCGCCGCATTTAAAAGTGACGTTACAATATTTACCAGCGCGGCGATGTAGGTGAACGAAAAGGAGCGACTGGAATAGTCTCGGAGATTAGCGTCGCTTTGGTCATCGGGCCGGGGACCTCGGATTTTTATCGACACGCCGGCGCTCGATTCGGGTCACGTGTCCCGCCCGAACGACCGAAAATCAATAGGCCAAATTTGTTTTCGACGCGTTAAGTTAAATATAAACGTCTGTCATCAAATATTCACAACGATTATCGTCGGTTTTGCAACACATTTTTATTTCGCAAGCTCGACCAATTGAAACGGATAAAAAATCAATAAAAAATGATATCGGCTTCAATAACATTTTTAATTGCTTTAAGGTGATTTACCAGTCAAAAGTTATTAGAATTTTTGAAATGATTGGCGAACAAGCTATGTATGTATATTTTTCAATTTTTTCCTTCAATTTTTTAAGTTTTTTTAGTTTTTGTTTTTTCAGTTGTATTTTATTGAGCCTTAGTTTTGTTTCAGTTTAGTTAGTTTCGTTAGTTTAAAGTAATAACAATTACTTTTACAAAAAATGTATATGAACTGAATATGAAATAATAAAATAATAATAAAAAAATAATAAAGTTCACTTTCCCATTGGTTCAAACTGAACCAATAAACATTTAAGTCAACAAATACAGCTGATTGTTTAACCAATGTATTTGAAGTGCAAAGTATTGTAAAAGCAATGCAAATGAAAATATATTTACTGGTTTCAATAAGATTTCGTTAACGGCCTTCGATCCTCCTTTTTGGAATTCCACTTTTCTGTTATTGTGACATCATAACTGCATTTTTACAGTCACGGTTCAATACCTGCTGCCAGCCTTGTTCCGATAAATGCGTTTCTCATATGAATCATATGCTGGCAGCAAAAACGACATTCCAACAGAAAGGTGGCAATCGCATTGGTGCGATGGGCGTGCAAATGTTGTTGTAATTGTTTGTTTACTGGCGTTTCTACGATTAGGCTGTTTGTCTGTTGGACAGGTAAAAACGTAGAAAGTTTGAGTACAATTACGATGTTCCCAGGTGACTTGAGATGGAATTAAACGGAGGCGATTAAAAGTGTATTTGTTTGCAATTATCTCCTCAGTGCTGTTTAAGGCAATTCAATTATTAAGGGGCGTATTTTTAGGGTTCCAATCAGTTAAGGAAATAAAAACTTTCTTTATTGACAAATGTTTTAAAAGTAAGAAACTTTTTGAGAAATGTTTCAGTGGTCAGCAGAATTTTAATTTTTTTATTCTTTAATTTAATTAATTTTATTATTTATTTTTCTACATTTTCTAACCTTTTCCTACCCAATCTCTGTCCATTTTTACTCTCTAATTATCTCGAACTCTACAATACACTCCAAACACTCCAATCAGTCATAAGGATAGTTCCAACTTAGTTTGGTGTCATAATTCCTAGTCATTACAAATTGAAACAGTAATGCCAAGTGCAAACACAAGTCAAACTCAGAGCATGCCTTACGTATTCGGTCAATCATCGTTTCACACTCTTATCCGAATATCGTGTTTGTCCATGCAACGCCAGCAATCAGTCCTTTAATAAGTCAAACTAGCATACTTCCTCATTCCCCATACACCTTCATCTCACACTGGAACCGTGTTTACGATGATTCACTGCAAATTGTGTCTATCGGCTCAGTCGACTAACTGAGATAGAGAAACCAGTCGGCGTTTCGTAATAAGTCATGGAATCGACGAAAGAACCGCACCGAGTCTATAAAATGGACTTTCACGATCCCCAAAATCACCCCCGGAATGCCCGAAAGTCGTTGGCGTGTATCAAGGGTCACCTGAAACCTCTGAATCGGAACGTCGGCAGTCACTGTGGCCTAACTTTTGGGAGGGAAATGGAGAAAATGTCGTCAATTCTGTATAGTAATGAGTTTGAGTGATGTCATTTTCGAGCCTCCACGGAATATTGCGTTGAATTGTTTATTTTTAGGGATTTATTTATTCTCGGTTGTCAAGTTTGGATATATTTATATATCTGTTATATGAATTATTATATAATATTTAGTGAGAATGCAGCTATTTACATGGTGACATATTAATTTACATAAATATCACATGTATCACAGAGTGTACGAGAGGGATTACAGATTCTGATTTGTTTAACAGCCAATTTTACAGACAAAAGTAAGATACTTTCAAATAATCATTTTTATTTTGCAACAACATTTCGACCACTGGTCATAATCAGGTTCCTGTTACAGATTCTAGATTCTCTTTTAATTGTATTTTGATGTGGATGCTATAGTGAGATTTGGGGCAGTTGAAAATATTTCTTTCAAATAATCGTTTTCATTTTGCAGAATCGTTTCAACCAATAGTGATGCTTATAGATTCAGTTTTGTACTTTTATGTAGTAGAGATCTGGAGCAGTTAAAAATGTCTATATATTTACACCAGTGGTTGACCAGCTATATATTATTTCATTATACGTTGAAATATTAATATATATCCAAATATTATATGTACACATCTATTTTATCCATCCACTATGCATAATACACATTATGCTCTATCGGGGAATGGCCTCCCCCGCACCCCCCGGACCATCCTCGTCTCATCCGAGTTGCGTCGAAAAGCCGAATCCCGTTATCCCGGGCGGAGCGACGCGGCGTCGCACGTACCTCGGCGCTAATCCGGCTGTTAAATCGGTCACAGGCACAGTCCGGGGACACTTGTCGTTGCGTGCTGAATGGGCAGGGCAGTCCCGCAAACAGCCCGGTTGCGGCGGCGGC